>ML813599.1:44208-73337 GCA_009831015.1 Picea engelmannii | reverse complement strand
CCCTCGAAGAGGCCTGTGAACATTGCTATCTGATTCAAAGTGTTATTTCTGTTGCTATTTCGTATATCATTTCTGTGTATTGTGAAGATTATGCTGGATATTTTACTATTATTCTGTCATTTCTAGCATTTCGTTTCTGTTCTACATATTTTATATATCTGGTATCTTGCATAATACCCTGTTAAGCCTAGAAATCCACGCAAGATTTTGAGAGTCTTTGGGTGCGGCCAGTCTTGCATAGCTTCAATCTTTTTTGGATCCACCCTGATGCCATCCTTTCCAACCAAATGACCTAAGTATTCTACTTCTGAGGCACCAAAATCACATTTAGACTGTTTCAAGAAAAGTTGGTGTTGAGAGGGTAGATGGAGAACTCGATCCACATGAGTAATATGGTCTGTCCAGGTTTTTCTATAGATGAGTATATCATAAAAGAAAACTAAGACAAAATGATGGAGAAAGGGACGAAAGACATGATTCATGAGGCTTTGGAAGGTGGAGGGGGCATTACATAAGCCAAAGGGCATGACCAAAAACTCATGGTGGCCCTCATGAGTTCGAAAGGCCGTCTTGGGAATGTTTGCCTCTTTCATACGTACCTGGTGATAGCCTGATCAAAGATCAAGTTTAGTAAAGAATTGGGCGCCACTCAATTCATCCAGGAGGTCATCAATGACAGGAATGGGAAATTTGTCTTTAATGGTTAGATTGTTGAGGGCACAGAAATCATGACACATTCACCAAGAACCTTCTTTCTTCAGGACCATGATTATAGGAGAAGAGTAAGGGCTAGTACTAGGGTGGATAACACCGACATTAAGGATTTCTTGGACCATTTTCTCAATTTTATTTTTTTGTGAAAAGGGGTGGCGATACAGATGGATATTGGGAGGAAGGCTTCCGAGTACAAGGGGAATGGAATGATCATGAACACCACGATAAGGATGGAGGCCTCGTGGAGTGGAAACTACCATTTGATGTTTAGAAAGGAGGGCTTGGAGGTCTTGCTGCACCGGGGGTGTCTCTGTTGCTTGTATGGCATGGAGTTGGGCAATGACACTAGAATGACCTTTTTTGAGCAGCTTTTCCATGTGATGGGAACGAATGATCTCAGGTGAACTAGCGGTGATGCCTTGGAATTTATATTGGTGGATTTCCTGGTTGAATTGCATAGCTAATTCCTTAAAATCCATGAGAATGGGACCCAAAGTCCTTAGCCACTTGGCACCCAACACAATGTCACAACCACCCATGTCGATAGAAAACATATGGGATTTTAGGTGGTAGTCACCGATTTGGAGATGCACATTTTCACATCACCCTCCACATTTCATGGAACCACCTGTTATCACTCCAAGAAAATCCTTAGGGTTGTAGGCTAAGGATGCTTGGTAACTTAGAAATAATGGTTTTTTGTTTTTGGGACAATGGGGTCTTCAAAGATTTGTATAAGAAACAACTCATCACACATCTAAAGATACAGTTCTTTCAGTAAACAATAAACAGATCAAATAATTGAAAGAGAGGATGGATAATACTATTCTTGATTTGCCAATACAAGTGAAAGTAGGGCCTAATACAAGACAACAAGGAATCCTTTAATTTCAAGCCTATGAGTTCAAAAAAGAGGTAACAGTCTTTATGAACTAAAATAAACTGGAATTAAAGTACAGAGAATGAAATATGAACAATTCTGGTATTGCAAACGAAAGGAAACTCCACTTTATTCTTGCAAAAAGAGTCTATACAATGGGATGAAAAATATCCCAGTTTGAACCCTTGTTTCATATCAAAAATAGGCATTTATAGACTCTTACAAACAATTTTACAGATCCTAAAAACATGGATCTGTATTTAATAAAAACAATTCAATTCTATCTAAACAACTTGAAAATAAAGTCTTTAACAACTAAACTTAAAACTCGAACTGTCTTCAATCTCCAAAATTTGCCATCTACATCCTTCAGCTCCTAGTATCTGCAATGTGGTGAAGAATAGCAGGACACCTGCTTGACAGTTGGATCTCCCCAACGTTCATGGTCAAATTTTGAGGAAATGGTTTTGCATGTGGTTGCCAAAATTCTCCCGAACCTCTAATGTTGTGCCCTTTGCATGCGATCTAATAGCTCCTTGATACGCTGGAACTCCTTCAAAACCTGTTTGGAATGAACTGTTCTGTCCTTGGCTTCAAAAAATACCTTTCCAGCTTTCAACAGCTAACTCGTTTAATATTTCGTGGGTTAGCTGTTGAAAGTCACTACTTTCCACAACTAAGCCCTGATGGCGCTCAAAACCAGTTTTCACCTCCAAAATTTTGATTTCAACAAAACTCAGTGTGTCTCCGATTTCTCACCTTGCATATTAACGACGACTTGAGCGAGTACCTTCAGATATGGATGGGATTTTTTCCTTAGTTTTTGTTTCAACCTTCTTATCTACCTTTTGAGGGGTTTGGCAAGCCACCATAGGCTATTGTAATCTTTGGTGAGTTTTTTATTTCTTTTCTTCTCTTTAACACTTTCCCTAGCCAATCTCTCAAATGCAGCATTTGTTTTTTCGAAGTTCTCAGACAAATTCTTATACCTTCCTTTGATAACCTGTTCCAAAACCTATTGCTAAGCGATTACCTCTTTCAGATGCTTGATTTTTTGAGACTTCTTTGACTTGGAGCTTTTTGATGTTTCTCCCTTTTCTGTATGAGTGAAGGTCTCATAGTTTTGTGCACACTCAGTTGACTGCTCAGGACTCTTGGTGACATGGCATTGATCTTGTTGCTTTGATTCTGAGTCTGAATAGGGAAAGTTTAATATATTGGTTCCCTTCCCTGTACTCTGCTCTGTAGGACACTCTGTGGTTTTCTCTGTGGTCTGCTCAAAGTTTAACCTTCTCTTCAACCTGTGGGGATTTACTCCAGATATTCTATCTTCTGGAGGTCCTAACAAGGTCCTTCTTTTTCTTGAACTGCTTTGAGGAGACAATTGTTTCTTTGACCCCTTCCCTTGTTCATTTGCAAGCTAATTCTGTGTTTCAAAACCTTCCCAGAATAGGAAATGCTCCCAGCTCCTTCCCTGTTGTTTCAATTCTTCCAGTATGATCAATTTTATGAGGCCGAAGTGGCACAAAGTAGTTTTCATGCTCAAGGGTTGAGCTCTAATCTTCTTGCAAACCTTAGTCAAACTTTTATGTAGGAAAAAAGGTAAATTAAGGGGAGTCTTGCCTGTGAAATGGTCCAGGAGTTTGAAGTGATACATCATAAGTTTATCATACCTGCCCTCCGAGGTAATGTACAGTTGGATTCCTTTGAACAACTCCTGCCATTCTTCGTCTAGATAAGAAACCAACATACCTTTTTCCATGCCTTGTTCCTATACCCCTCTTTCAAATAAGCTATGAAATCCAAATTTTTGGGAGAAGTGGTTTTAAACCATCTCTGACCGGTTCTTGGTAGGCCTGTTGCTGTAGCAATGGCAGCTTCATCTACCACAATTTCCATGGACCCAACGCGATATTTGTTCCCATCGAAATTCTTGGCAAAAGCTTCTGCTGTAGATTGGTGGCAACCAATTTGCAACCTCTCAACGAATTCAATACACCCTGCATTTGAAAAATGTCTCTGGACTTCGGGGTGTGTCTATAAAAAAGACAGGCTATCCAACTCTCTCCTGAGTAGAGCACCACTACATTTCCTCACCATTCTATAACTCGAAGATCCTGACAATTTGTAACCCTTGCAACTGCTGGTCGAGCCGAGGTTCTACGCTATTGAAAGCACTTCGGGCGTTGGCTCCGTTTTGAAACAATTGAAACTTTAATAGACCTCCATGAATGATGTGCGATATGGAAACAACGTTTTGATTTGATGTTGTCAGGCTGACGATACATCCTCTGTACCTGCACCACTGAACTTGAACTTGCCATCCCTGATGCCATGATTGTGGAGCGTGAGTTTCTGAGCTGGATTCGCATCGCAATCCTATTTTGACGTGCAGAATTTGAGTTTCCATCATTACCCACTTTCATCAGCGCATGATTTGGAATTGCCTGACGTGGGATGATCATATCATCATTTGCCTTTAGACGTGGATATTACTCACATGATTCCCGCTTTCTACAGTCAACGACCCATGGAAAACGCCCCTTATCTGTTCATACTACCGCTTTCACCAGCGCATGGTTCTGTGGAAAACCCTCGTTAGTTGTTGAAAGTCTCCACTTTCAATAGTGCACGACTTTGTAAAAACCTCTCCATAGCTGTGGAAAATATACACTTTCAACAACGCACGACCCGCAAAACTGATTCTTGGATATTTTGAAATTCCCCAATTTCAATAGCGCACAGACTTATGAGAAGCACTCCTTAGCTGTTGAAAGTCGCCACTTTCCACAGCGCATACTCAACTTTAGGACACACGTTAGCTGTTGAAAGTGAATTATGAAAATTTTGAAAAGAAGACTTTATGGGTCATATTATTTTCTAAGACAAAAACCAAAACCTAAGTTTTGCAGCTATAAAAACTCAAAAATGACTTGAGGACACTACCGATAACCATGCTATCCACCACAAAACTTGACCAAAAGGACGGTTTCATTTTGGGAGTTAACATTTGGCTCCAACTGGGATGGGCATCTCCCCGTGAGGTGACCAAGAACCTAGCTAGACTCAGTAGCCTTATTGCAATTTGAAACAGAAATTTGAAAAATAGTTGCTAGTACCATTGGGCATGGAGTTATTTGAATGACAGAAATAAAGAAAACAGGACTGAAAAAGAAAATATGTACAAGAAGAACCTAGCTACAAAGGAAGCCTTATGAGAAATAGATCTTCAGGAAGCGCCCATTGAAAGGGCCACCTGATACTGGCTCGCCTGAAAGAGTTTGGAGGACAAAGGTATTGTTCTGCTGCACTGCTGTTATGACAAAAGGACCTGTCTAGAGAGCCTCAAATTTTCCGTGTTTCCCCTTCTCCTGCCTTACTGCATCCCACTTTAAGACCAAATCCCCTGTTTTGAAGACATCTGATTTGACTTTCTTGTCAAAAGTTTTCTTGATTCTTTCTTGATGCAATTTTTTTTTTCCAAGAGCTGCTCTCTATCTTGCTGTAGTTCAACCAAATTGTGAATTCTCCTAGTCAAATAACTTGGTTCAGAATCAGTTTCTTGTAAGAACTTTGCAACCGGTAATGCAAGTTGAACAAGAAATATGGCCTCAATACCATATACCAACTTGAAAAGAGATGTACCGATTGATTTCTTACATGTTACCCTGTCAGCCCACAAGGAAAACTTCAATTTGGAATCCCAACCTCTGGCATTTTGTTCAAGCAGCTTCTTTATGATTCTAACTAAACTCTTGTTGGACGATTCAGCTAAACCATTCCCTTGCGGATAGTAGGCTGTGGAATGTACCAGCTAAATTCCCAGCTCTTCACACAATTTCACCAAGTGCTTATCTTTGAATGCATTATCAGTGACCAATCTCTTGGGACAACCAAATCTGGCAAATATGTTCTCCAACAGAAAGTTTATGATGACAATATGATTGGCATTCCAGGTGGGAATAGCCTCAATCCACTTTGTAAAGTAATCGGTGGCAACCAGGTTCCATCGATGCTGACCACTAGAAGGCGAATGAATATCACCTATGATGTCCAGGCCCCACTACTGGAAAGGCCCTGTGACAACTATAGGTTTGAGAGGAAGAGACTTTAATTGTTGTTTACCTTCAAATCATTTGTCACATGTTTTCACAAACTCATATACATCTGAAAATAAGGATGGCCAGTAATAACCAGATCTTAAGATTTTGTGTG
Organism: Picea engelmannii; assembly: GCA_009831015.1. NCBI lineage: Eukaryota > Viridiplantae > Streptophyta > Pinopsida > Pinales > Pinaceae > Picea > Picea engelmannii. The sequence continues at coordinate 67,528 of ML813599.1, read as the reverse complement.
CTGTGGTTTTCCAATAGTGATGTCCTCCGAATTCACTATTATGAAGTTCACACATGACTTTGGCTTCCTCCTCTTGGTTTACACACCTCAACAACAAACCAATGGGATTCTTCCAGAACAACAAATTATCATTGATACAGAAATTTATAGCTCTGAGCTTCAAAGCCATTCTTTGAGTTTTTGTCAAATCTGATGGGACTGATAAAGTTTGCAGAAAATGAACAATATGACTGTACCATTTGCAATCAGCTAAATGAGATGAAACTTGCATTCCCTCACCTTCCTTGTTCTCTGAAGACGGAACATTTTCTGCATCAATACTCATCAGATTTATGTCAAGCAACCTGCAATTTTCCTCTGCCAGGAGTTTGGCAAGACCCTGGACTTTCACTAATTTTGATGGTTTGATTTCAACATCTAATTCAATCAATCTTTCTATCCACTTACTCCTTTTGCCATCAATGTCAGGTTGGACAAGAACATCTTTATCTGAACTGGAGGGAACAAAAGCTATTACCTTTGCCTGGAGAATGTAGACCCTGAAAGCTTTCAGTGACTTGACAAGTGCATATGCTTGTTTCTCCAACAACTCATACTTTACCTCTACGTCCCTCAAGACCTTACTAAAGAAGGAAACTGGCTGCTCTTGATCATCAACATTCTTCTGCAAGAGTACTTCTGCGATCGTGTCACTAGAAGCGAATGAAAAGATGTAAATACCTTGGAGAAATCGGGGCAGATCAAAAGAGGGGCTGTTGTGATAGCTTCCTTTATGGCATTGAAAGAATGTCTGGCTGCTTCAGTCCACTTTACCTCAGAATCTTTCCTCAACATAGTAGTGATATGCTTTGTGATTTCAGCAAAATTTACTATAAACCTTCTAATGAAATTGATAGTCCCAAGGAAATACTGAATGTCTTTCTTTGATCTAGGAAGGGATATATTTTTAATTGCTTCTACCCTCTTTGGGTCAATCTTAACCCTATCAGCTGAAACAATATGCCCAAGTAATTTCCCCTCCTTAAGTGCAAAATTTGATTTTTTCGGATTAAGAGAGATGCCATACCTTCGACATTTCAGAAATGTCCTTCTTAAATGCTACAGATGAAGTTCGTGGCTGCTTGAGAAAATAGTGATATCATCAAGATAAATCAGGACAAATTTATCTTTCTTCCCAATGAAAGCAATGTCCATTGCCCTTTGGAATTTCGCTCCTGCGTTCATCAATCCAAAGGGCATCTTCTCGTACATAAACGTACCCCATGGAGTGGTAAAAGTAGTCTTTTCTTTGTCTTTCGGATGGACAACAATCTGATTGTATCCGGAAAACCCATCAATAAAAGACATCACCTTTGATCCTGAAACCTTCTGCAGAATATGCTCCATTTTAGGCAGGGGGTAGTTGTCCTTCCTAGAGCACTTATTCAAATTTCTGAAGTCTACGCAGAGTCTGATCTCCCCATTATTCTTCCTAACCGGTATGAGGTTCGCAATCCATTCTGAATACCTGAGAGGAATGATAATGCGAGCATCCAACAGTTTCTTAATTTCCCTTTCCATGGTAGGCAACAACAAAGGATTGAAGGATCTAAGCTTCTGCCTGAATGGCTTGGTGTCTTTATTCAAAGGAATATTATGCTGAATCACTTCTGTATCAAAAGTCTTCAAGTCATGATACTGCCAAGCAAAGATGTCTGCAAATTCCTTTAGCAATTCTCCATAATTTGTTTTTCAGTCAAATGTGAGGCCAAGTTGACATGTTTAGGATCTTGCTCACTGGCCACGTTATACTGCAAAACATCTGACTCTTTTTCCCCACTTTGCAATTTGACAGCCACATCATTGTTATCAAACAACCTTTCCAACGGGACCAAACCTTTAGGAATTCTGTTGGTGGACAGCTGGACTATTTCATGTGCTGTGATTTTACTTTTGAACTTTGTCTCATCAACTTCATGGTCATGTTCATTCTCCTGATCAATCTGCAGATCTGCAAAATCATCTATCACTGCAAGGAATCTTGTGAGTTCAACATCGTCTTCAAAAACCTTCCAAAATTTTACATTATCAGGGAGAGAGGGCCTATATTTAACTTGAATTTCGTAAGTTAATTTGTGAGGCATAGGAGGTACGAATGCACAAGAAGACACAACCAATGAATCAACCAATTCATTCATTGCTCTAGGTACAAATGCAATTTTAAAATCTGCAAAATTTTGAATTGCCTTCAACACTTCGTCTCTGTATGCCTTTAGTCTGACATGCTTGGCTTGAAAGGACTTATTCACCTGCTGAATAATCAAATCTGCATCTCCAAACACCTGCAATTTTTTAATGCCCTTCTCCTTGGCAGCATTCAGCCCCAAAAGTAGTGCTTCATACTCAACAATGTTATTAGTCACTTTAAAATCAAGTTTAAAGGACAAATGAGAAGTTTTCTTAGAGGGGGAAATAAATACCACTCCTGCTCCAGCTGACTCCCTAGCGCAAGCACCGTCAAAGAACATGGTCTAGAGATCATCTTTTGCTGTTTCTGTGGGCTGAAATGTGATCTGATCTATGGGCTTTTTGAGAAGCAATGTATCAGGTAGTGAATCATCAATTTGCAAAATACATGATCCCATATCTGTATCAACTGAATAGATAGGATGATTGGATGGATTTTTCTCATCACTGATAACATATGCCAACTGAGATTCCCTATAAATCCTTTTGTTCACTCCTCTGAAAACATGGATAGTAGCGTAAGAGAGATCCATTTGAAGAGTGCCACCTAATCTCTTCATCCACGATCTCGATAGTAAGCATCCAAATTTTGGAGGTATGTCAGCCACCACTATATCCATCACCATTGTCTTCATTGATGCTTGGGTCAAGGTCACAACCAAATCCTTAATCATCCCAAGACATTTTACTTTTCGAGAATCAAAGGAGAAAAGGTCATGATAAGACTTGGTGATCTCCAACCCAAGCTCATCCATGACAACCTTTGGCATTAGATTGTGCGAAGCACCAGAGTCTAACAAACAATTGGGCAGTGTTTTTTCATGAATATTTAAAGAGATGTAGAAGGGAGGACAACTTTCATCTTTGTCTTCTACCATTTAGCCCAGAGTGATGGTTGGATTATCATCATAAATGTTGAGAATATCAACAGAAAGGGATACAGACTGGGGATTTAAAGTTTTGATGATATCCCTTTTAAACATCTCGTTTTTCATCAGCTTAATAAGAGGAATAGGAATCTTAATTTTCTGAATTTCAGCCTCGAAATTAAAAGAATATGGAACCTTATCAACAATTTTATCAGAAACCTTTACTTGATTTGGAGGAGCTTCCTGATTCCTTTGCTGTTCAATAGGAGGCTGACTCTCTGGAGTTTGATGGTTAACAGGGGCAACAGTCTTCTTGGGAGGAGTTGATGCTTTCACCTTTGAAGAATTTTCTTATTGATCTTCTGATGTCTGATCCTTTTTCTTAACAAGGGCAACAAGATTTTCAGGAGAGGCTGGTGGATCTTGTTGAGCAACATTAGATTTTGATCGGAGGTTATATCTACTTTTATCTTCTGCTGTGAAAATGCCATCACCAAGAAGATCATCTTCTGTCTGTTTCGTCATTAATGATTCCTCATAATCTTGTTGTGTTAGATAAGACTTCCATGTCTCTTCTCCAACACAATGAATGCCACCTTCTTCTTCTTGCTGATCTTCACCATTGTCATCGTCTATCACAACATTCTGAAGAGGGACCTTTATCCTCTGATCTTCATTAGAATTCTTTTCTCTCTGTAAGATCTGAGTGGGCTGATTATTCCTTCTGAAGCTATTGGGATTTAGATTAGGATTTCTTCCTGCAGAGTCATAAGTGTTTCTTCCCTTCACAGGCTGTTTATTTTTTATCTTTAGCTTAGATATCTCATAGGTTAGAGACTCTATCATCTTGGCCATTTTATCAAGTTTTGGATCAGCATGTGATGAAGATGAGGCTTCATTTTTTGATCTTCTCCTATCAGATTATCCTTTTCACTTCTGGGAGGCCAGAATGTTTGATTCCACCTCAAGGGAAGCGTCTTGCATGAGAGATAAAGTTGGTGACCTCCTTTCTCTCAACAACAGACAAAAATCCGAATCAAAAGCATCAGAATAGGTGATCTTGGTAGAAGCATCTAATGGTTTTATCTCAGCTGGAATTTTGCCATACATCCGGTTAAACCTCTTGGTGAAATCAAAGACTGATTCATTACTTTGTTTCCTCAAGTTGCCAAATTTTGTGATGTAGTAGACAAAATCTCTTCTGTTACCCCATTGTTTCAGGAATATCTCATCCAATTGCTCGATTCCGACAATGGAACCAGTAAGAAGTTCTTTAAACCATTTCCTAGCATGACCATCTAGGCTTTGGACAAAGAATCGTGTCCAAACATATTCTTGTTCAATATTAAGGTTCTCTGCATAACTGTAAAAGGCCTCAATATGTTCTTTAGCAGACACGTCGCCTTCGCCTGTGAATTTAGGCATGTATTTCTGGTAGTCTCCTGTTGGCATGGTTGCTACTGGATTTGGCAATATGAGTGGTGCATACCTAGCAACTAGGATTTGTTGCATCTTAGTCAAAGGAGGAGGTGGTGCAACCATGACTGTCAGAGGTGGGGAAAATGATAGTTTCTTCTTCAAGTCTTCAACACTGGATGAATGTGAAAGAGGTGAATCTTCCAATGGGAAATATGTCTGATAAGAGGCTCTGTAAAAATTTGCAAGCTGGCTAACTAAATTTTCTTCACCCTTAGCAAATAGCTCTTGGAGGAGATGTTCAACAGCAAGGAGGCTAGTATAAATGTTCAAGTGATCTTCTTGTTGTTGAGAATGGAAAGATTCAAGGGAAGAAGAACTGTGGCTTCTTTCTAAATTTTTTTCAATCAAATTATAGTCTATCAATTTTTTATCACTAGGATTTTTCTGTTGATTAAAAAGAGTTTGTCCTTCTACAGTATCTACAGCTGTTTTATCATCAGTGTTTTCTGAAAAGAACTCAACTTTTTCTACAGTAGATGTTTCAGAACTTAAAAGAGGATTACCTTTTGGATCTGATCTTGAAGTTTGACCTTGAATCGTCTTTCCTTTTCTGAGAATTGATTCTAGATTGGACACTGGTGTGATCGGTGATTCTTGAGGATTCACCCTAGTACTGATCCTCTTAGGAACCAGGATGAACTTGTGGAGTTGCTAGATAGATGATTACAACCAACTGAAAGTGTCTAATCTTTGTCTATCATCAAAGATCAGCTCTGTGTCGTATCCCAGGAAAGAAGAGCTTGAATTCCGTCTCCCCGGCAACGGCGCCAATTTGTTATCACTCCAAGAAACTCCTTAGGGTTGTAGGCTAAGGATGCTAGGTAACTTAGAAATAATGGTTTTTTGTTTTTGGGACAATGGGGTCTTCAAAGATTTGTATAAGAAACAACTCATCACACATCTAAAGATACAGTGCTTTCAGTAAACAATAACCAGATCAAATAATTGAAAGAGAGGATGGAGAATACTATTCTTGATTTGCCAATACAAGTGAAAGTAGGGCCTAATACAAGACAACAAGGAATCCTTTAATTTCAAGCCTATGAGTTCAACAAAGAGGTAACAGTCTTTATGAACTAAAATAAGCTGGAATTAAAGTACAGAGAATGAAAGATGAACAATTCTGGTATTGCAAATGAAAGGAAACTCCACTTTATTCTTGCAAAAAGAGTCTATACAATGGCATGAAAAATCTCCCAGTTTGAACCCTTGTTTCATATCAAAAATAGGCATTTATAGCCTCTTACAAACAGTTTTACAGATCCTAAAAACATGGATCTGTATTTAATAAAAACAATTCAATTCTATCTAAACAACTTGAAAATAAAGTCTTTAACAACTAAACTTAAAACTCGAACTGTCTTCAATCTTCAAAATTCGCCATCTGCATCCTTCAGCTCCTGGTATCTGCAATGTGGTGAAGAATAGCAGGACACCTGTCTTGACAGTTGGATCTCCCCAACATTCATCGTCAAATTTTGAGGAAATGGTTTTGCATGTGGTTGCCAAAATTCTCTCGAACCTCTGATGTTGTGCCCTTTGCATGCGATCTGATAGCTCCTTGATACGATGGAACTCCTTCAAAACCTGTTTGGAATGAACTGTTCTATCCTTGGCTTCAAAAAATACCTTTCCATCTTTCAACAACTAACTCGTTTAATATTTCGCGGGTTAGCTGTTGAAAGTTGCCACTTTCCATAGCTAAGCCCTGATGGCGCTCAAAACGAGTTTTCACCTCCAAAATTTTGATTTCAACAAAACTCAATGTGTCTTCGATTTCTCACCTTGCATATTAACGACGACTTGAGCGAGTACCTTCATATCTGGATGGGATTTTTTCCTTAGTTTTTTTTTCAACCTTCTTATCTTCCTTTTAAGGCGTTTGGCAAGCCACCTTTGAGTTGGCGTTCAGCCATTTCAGCCCTGGTCAATTTTTGGATCTTTAGTGGGGTGGAGGGAGTAGTGGGATTTATAGGTTTAGGGCGAGGGATAAAGGAGGGTTTTCTGTTTTGAGAAGATACAACCTGTTTTGCTTCTTTATCTCTTTTAGTAGCCTCCACCCAACTCGAAGGTTAAGCCATGAGGACATGGGCCCTAATCTCATCCTTTAGGCCACTGATAAAACACTCTCGAAAGAAAGCATCAGTCATGCCCTCTGTTCGAAAATCCATGCGCTCAAAGGAAGCTATAAAGTCTTCCACTATTCCTGATTGTTTCAACTTTGTCAAATGGCCCAAATGGTTGGTGTCAGTGTCAAAGAGTTCATAAAGCTCAGTCACAAATTGTGTCCAAGCAATATACCCTTGATGGGAAGTTTTTCTCCATTGCCACCATTGCCAACGTTCTTGATCTAGATGGAGAACACCATACCAGAGTTTGGCGAAGTCATCTGTAATGCCGTATAAAGAGAAATAATGTTCCATTTGGGTTACCCAACTAGTGGGTTCTGAGCCATCAAATTTGGTCACATCCACCCACGGAAGAAGTAGGTCATGTTGAAAGTGATGGTGCTAAAAGGTATGGGAATGGGAGTTGTGTTCACCTTCAGTCTTTGGAGGTGCGTCAGAGAAAGGGTCATCTATAGGGATATTCAGTTTGCAGAGTGATGCAAAGACAGATTCAAGCTGGGTGGTTAGTTCTTGTTTGACTTCGTCCATTGAGGACTGGATGGTTGTATTTATGGTTGTATGGATGATTGTATCGATGGAGGCAACATTGGTACTGAGTTGTTTCAATTCTTTTTGGGTCTCGAGGAGACCAGATTGCAAGGTCTTGAAGCGAGCTTCCAAGTCTTGGCTACGAGTATGGGCCATGAGGATGGGGGAATTGAAAAGGGGCGGGCGAGGTAAAAATTTTTTCTGAAAAATGATATGGATGAATGTGATAAGGGCGAAGAGATGAATCCAATGGAATAGGTCTCAAATAATGGTGAAAACATTTCCAGATTTTTTTTTTTTTTTTTTTACACCTGCGGAGTTATACTCTGGTTTGAAGAATACTGCAGAGATGAAATTCCCAAATTCTTAACCAATAATAAAAGTGTAGTAATTTGACAACCCGAACACAATTGCACCACAACAGATCTTGTCTGTTTTAATTTGTTTATGTTTCTGTCTCCCAAGGGTTAGGTATTCAAGGGTTCTACAGACAAGGGTTTGCCCTGTGCTATAGCTCTTTGATATACGTGCGAGGTCCAATAGTAGCACTTGGCCCAATATCTCAGGGCACTAAATAAGGAGGATAGACCGTACCCTTAGCCGTACTACTCGACTACCCAGGTACTAGAGAGTATCTTCCCGAGTGTTGTTCTCGGTGGCACTATAGCATTCAGACGACCGATCGATTTATCTAAAGAGGGCTTCAGGAAATCTAGGCCGATCCGTACATAGGTGTTGTTTGATGCGCTACCACTCGAAGGGGTACCAACAGGGGTTACAAGGGTGGCCAATATATGTGCGCTTAAGAACCACTTGTATTTCCTGCATGTATGAATCCATCAACCATGGGTTTATGCGTGTAACGACAGATCTCTATGGATTAAAGATGTCGGAATACGTCTCTACCCTGAAAAAAAAATTTCCCACAATTTCTGCCAAGGAAAGTGCTCTAATACCACTTGTAATATACCAGATATAAAAAGTATGCAGAACAGAAATAAAATGCTAGAAATGGCAGAATAATAGTAATATAACCAACATAATCTCCACAATAACACATAAATGATATAAGAACAATAACATAAATAACACTTTGATTCAGAAAGCAATGTTCACGGGCCTCTTCGAGGGGGCAACCTCCAGTCGAGCAATGCTCTATTACAATAATCTCCAAGCTAGGGTTTTCATACCCTCGACCCTTATTTGTACTAAATATGTCTATCAAAAGAAGCATCTAGAGGAAGATCCTTCTAGAAGCGGAAGCTTCTATTAGGTCTTCTTACATCTGCCTTATTCTATTTTATTGAAAGGTCTTATTAATATTGACCTTTATTACATCCAAATATATTGCTCTACCTATGTGCAGGTTAGGACCTTAACACCTCCATTATTATCAGTATGGGCCCTTTGATCCCCCCACTACCTCTCTAGATACCTAACATAAGTCCTCTTACATTTATTATATCTAACTACCATAGTGGGCCTTATTTAATACTATAGTGGACCTAGTCCACCTTATATTGAATGGCCTCCACTATTATCACTATGGACCCTTTTCCCCCCCCACTACCTCTCTAGATACCTAACATAAGTCCTCTTACATTTATTATATCTAACTACCATAGTGGGCCTTATTTAATACTATAGTGGATCTAGTCCACCTTACATTGAATGGCCTCCACTATTATCACTATGGGCCCTCTGGACCCCCCACTACCTCTCTAGCTACCTAACACTTGTTCCTACATAATTGCATGTTGGATTTCAGAACCTGAACCAATGTCATGTCACTTAAGGTCATGAATAAATTGGGATTGAAAACCACTAGACCTTATAGGATGCTAGGTTTTATAGCTTTGGAGGTACTCCGCATGTTTTGTCTTGAATGTGGAAGTGACCTTGCATTTGCACTACTAGGCACTTGACTTTGTAATAGGCATGTTATAAAGTTGTAATAAAGTGACTCTTTATTAAAGTGACTTTTTGTAAAAATGACCTTCTAATATTTTCTTAAAGTGACTTTATATCATAAAGTGCACTTATGTCATCAAGTGGAAAATGACTTTAGTAAATTTAAGTGATTTATTTTGGAGGGAATGAATCATGTCCCTTGATCTTGTAAAGGTAAGATTAGATATTGGCCATTGGATTTAGGGATGGGGAAGGTGAAAAGTCATTTTTAGCTATAAGAGAAAGCCTAGGGTAATGTGCAAGACAAGAGAAGAAATATTTGAGAGAGAGTTAGGATGAAAGTGAATGTAGCAGATTTGGCATGATTTGCAAGAGAGATTGGGCACACATCCCAAGGAGCAATTTCTAGTTAGAGTTGTTGAAGGTTATTGTTGAGTGAGAGGTTGTACTATACGGATCTGTACAGGTTGTACAACATGGAAGTTGGCACATAAATTGAGGCATTTGAGGCACATTTTTTGAGGCAACTTGTGGGTTTTTTCTACTGGAGGATGACCTTATAGAACATACCATACAACAATAGGTTGGCATGCATATCGAGGTGTTGATTCTCAACATGGATGTACAACTGTACAAACTTTTGGGCAAATGTTTCTAGGCAATATTTTGTGGGATAATTTGTGTGTCTGTAAGTGTTCTCTTGCTGCATAGCTATAACTTTTTCGACTTCCTGAAGCTATAATAAATATCTCTTTGGCGGGTTTCCCCAAACTGATGTTTTCCCTCGTTGGTTGCCAAAATCTGGGTGTGCACACATGTTTTGTGATTGCTGTTCATTGTTATTTTCCGCTGCAATTTACTTAGTAATGTCTGTTTCTGCTTATGATATAGCTGAATGTGGGTGATTACATATTATATTTCATTTAAGATAGAAATCTGTGTTTACTAAGTGTTTGAAAAAAGTCTTATGTGAGTCAGTGTACTTTTGTTACTGTTTTTCTACATGGTATCGGAGTAGGTATCAGAGCAGTGCTATTTTGGCAAGAAGTTGAAGAGAGAAACTTGGTTTTTTGTTTTCTATTGGATAGTTGAAAAGAAATGGTTGTTTGCATCATGTATTAGGACTGGTTGGAAGGGATTTCCAACTACATGCAATGGAAATTCAGAATGTTAGCTATTCTCAGGGAGAACAAAATTTGGAGCTTTGTCAACACCATGGTAGTTGTTCCCACAACAAACCCTATTGCTTTGGATGTTCATGAGGGAAAGGAATCCAAAGCTTAGAGGCTTATTCTGGATGGAGTGATAGACTCACTTATCCCGCACTTAGATGAGAAGAAGACAACTTATGAGATGTGGGAGACACTAAAAAACTTGTATGAGGCGAATAATGAGAAGTCGTACTGTACAGATCCGTATAGGCCATACATTAGGGAAGTGGGCATGAAAATCAAGGCATTTGAGGCATTTTTTACGAGGAAAATTGTGGGTTTTTTCTGTTATAGGACGATCTTACAAAATAGACCATACAACAACAAGTTGGCACACATTTCAAGGTGTTGATTCTCAACAGGGATGTACAATTGTATAAAATTTTGGGCACAAGTTTCTAGACACAATTTTGTGGGATAGTTTGGGTGTCTGTTAGTGTTCTCTTGCTACCAAATGTGTCACTACTGTAACTTTTTGGACTTTCTGAAACTATAATAAATCTCCCTTTGGTGGGTTTCCATAAACTGGGGTTTTCCATGGCTGGTTGCCAAAATACGGGTGTGCACATGTGTTTTGTGACGACTGTTCATTGTTATTTTCCGCTGCAATTTACTTAGTAATGCTTGTTTCTACTTATGATACAAATGAACGTGGGTGATTACATATCAAAGTTCATTTAAGATAGAAACATATTTTTACTAAGTGTTTGACAAAAGTCCTATGTGAGTTAGTGTACTTTTGTTACTGATTTTCTACATAGGAATATATGTGCAATGGATTCTAGAGACGTTAAAGTATGTGTTTAATCAAATACCTTCATGTTAAGTTGGAAATTTAGTAGGACATATCTTTTTTGATGGATGTAGTTGTTATAGATACTTCAGATGCATGGGGAATGCTATTATGTAATAAGTGGGATGTTGAGATTTGGGTACCTTGGAAAGTGGTCCCCATGTGCTTATGAGTCTCTAAGCACAAAGGGGGAAGACTATTACCCTTGTAATTTACTTTATGATTCTAATTTCACTTTGACTTAGGAGATTTAAGTCAAAAGTGAAATTATTCACTTAAGCATTAAAGTGACAATTAATTCATAAAGTGGGTGAATTAATAGACATAAAGAAACTAAGGAAAGTGGGTTTCCTTAGTGAGATTTTTGGATTAGATCTCACCCATTGATTAGACTTGGCTAGATTGGATCTAGGCCATTGATCTATTAGGGCTTGGCCAAAGGAGGCTAAAGGAGGCTAAAGGAGGGTAAAGTGTATTTTTGAGATTCATTCTTCACTTATGAGTTTTGGAGAAGAGGAGGGGCACATTTCTCAAGGAGAGGAGGGCACACTTGATGAGGGTTTGAGTAGAAACCCTTGAGAGCTTGAGGAGGAAGCTCTTGTTGGCTTGAGCTGGCATGGAGATGTTATCCATGGAGGTTTAGCTTCTATTCCTTGGAGGGCACATTCTACATGGAGGAAGGGCGTATTTACTAGATGAGGCACATTCTATTCCTTGTTTTGATCACCTGGAGAGGAAGACTTGGAGCTTTGAGATGAGTTCAGTTACATGAGGAGGATAGAGCTAGGGTGCTTTCTTTCATGGAGAGAAACACAACATTGAGACTTAGTTATTTAGTGGGGAGATTTCAGATCTAAGGAGGGAGCACTTGAGGAGGAGGGCACTTCATCAATGGGGAGCACTTTCACTTGTTAGTTTGTAGTAAGGTTTGTTTCAAAGGGAGGCTACTCATCAATTCTTGATTACTGTGGAGGGGTTTCCATATCAGAGCTTCCAGTTGGCATCTGTAGCAGTTTTGGTGGATTTGGCAACTTTTATGAGGGGCGCACCATGCTAGGGCGCTCTTGCTTGGTTTGGAATTGTTCTTCAGCTTGAGACAAGATGCTATTGTAACAAGTTCATCTATATTTTGTACTTTCTATATTCCATCATCTATTTCCCCATTATATAGACATATATTCCAAACTGGTTTTCCCCGGGGGGGTATTATCCAGAGTCATGTTGACCAAAAATACCTATGTCAAATTTATGCATGCTTAGAAGTGTAGATAAAAATTTTAAAGTTAAATATCTAGAGGTAGTTTTATGTATTTTAAGTTATATTGCATGTGCTAACAATGAGTAAGTAAAACACTTGCAAGGGCACCTTAAAAGAGCACTTAACCATCAAAACATTGAGCAGAAAGTTGGGTGACTGTTTGCAGTCCTAAAATAGAAAAATAAGACAACCACACAATTGAAACTTAGAACCATACTAAGGTCAAGGACAGATGTTAGGTGGAAGCCTCATAGGACCTTAAAAAATCTACATGGTATCAGAGCCACAGGTGGCTTAGACTTGTTGATTTTGGAGCACTTTTGTGGGCAGTTTGGCGAGGTTTTATATCATATTTGTTGGTTGTTTTGGACAAAAAGTTTTCAGTCCAAAAAAATGGGTAAAATTTAGATATCAAGGTACCTCTCATTCAGTGCCAGTTGGATAGTTGAGGGCAGATTTTGGACAACTAGTTGACAATGTTTGTGGACAATTGTGGGAACTTTTTTTGGGCTGATTTTTGACACTTGTGGATAGCCTCTTTTCACACCAAGGTGGACAAGAGTGAGGCTATAGAGTACAACCTCTTTTCACACCTACTGATTAGGAGTGAGCTCAGTTTTTTAGTTGCCTCTTTTCACACCTGTGTTGATAGGAGTAAGGTGACGTTCCTTTGCATTGGGAGCATCAGAGTGAGCGCAATGTGACATACATGTTAGTATCTTAGATGCGTGTGGAGGACAAGATATCCATGGCTAGAAATTGGTTTCCTTGGAAGGCGAGGATGGTATTTTTCTTAGAGGACCTCGAGCTATGGGACATAGTCGAGGCATTTGTTCCTCCCATTCCTATCACTACTCCCGTCTTGGTGGCATAGTTCAAGAGGAGGAACAACAAGGAAAAGAGGATCATTTGTAATGTTCCGAGAGATCAAATTATTCCCCACTTGACTGGGAAGACTTGTGCATATGAGATGTGGGCATATCTATGCAATTTGTACGAGATCTATAATGAGAACCAGAAGTTGGTTCTTCATGATCGACTGAGGGGCATTCACATGCTCGAGGATGAGTTGGTTACTTCATTCCTTGCTAGGTACACCCAAATAAGAGATGAGCTTGGAGCTGTCAGAGAGGTGGTTAACCCTAACTCTTTGGTGAGGATAGCTATAAATAGCTTCACCAAACTGCGGGGTCCATTTGTATGTGACATTGTTTCTAGGGAGGTTATGCCTACATGGGAGAGGATGTGAGATGACTTCATCCAAGAGGAGATTAGGCTAGTAGCCGAGGCTTCTAGACAACAACAGTGAGTTTATAGTGTTGAGGACCTTGGTCTTTGGACAAAGGGAAATAATAAGACCGACCATGGAGGTCGGCAGGGTCCCAAGTTTGGGGCCCCACCATAGGGAGGAGAGAGCAACATCAGTAGTGGGAAGAGGAGAGACATGAGAACAATGAGATGCTTTGCTTATGGAGAGATGGGTCACTATGTAGGAAAATGTCCCAAGAAGAATAAGAAGCAATAGGATGTTTCAACAACAACAATAGAGGAGATAGAGTTCGGTGATCGATTTGTGAGAGAGTGTGCATTCGTGACTACCTTGTTTGATATTACACCATCCAACACTATATGGGGAGACAGATTTGATGAGGATTGGCTGACTCACAACAATGATTCATAGGGATATTAGACTCAGTGTCCCTGGACATATTCAGAGTGGGTGATTGTTCCACCCAATATAGCTATAATTTCAGAGCAGCTGAGTAGACAGAGAATTGGTGCTACAACTTCAGTGCATTAGAGGTTGATGAGGAGGAGCAATAGGGCACCATGGATGCTTGAGCCTCACATAGCTTCTGAGACAGGCATATCAAGTTCTGGATCCACTTTAGGTGGAAGTTACTTGGCGAGAGGCCAAGTTGATGACTCTTGGTGAGATACCAAGAGGGGGAGACTCTTGGTGAGATTCCAAGAGTAGGTGGAAATCCTTGGTGGGAGACTAAGGTGGAGATATTTGGTGAGATGCCGAGATCTAGGTGATATTGGATAGATGGAGAGTCAGTTCCATTTATAGATCACACAGATTGAGAATATTTGTGATAGAGTCCACTTTCAGTTATCAAGGTACAACCATACTCACCGAGTATATGCCAGAAGGTAACCATGTCCTCTCTAGGGATGAGATTGGTGGTGATGATCACTTTCCTCGGTAAGAGGGAGTGTTGAGATTTGGGTACCTTGGAAAGTGGTCCCCATGTGCTTATGAGTCTCTAAGCACAAAGGGGGGAGACTGTTACCCTTGTACTTTAATTTATGATTCTAATTTCACTTTGGCTTAGGATATTTAAGTCAAAAGTGAAATATGTCACTTAAGCATTAAAGTGACAATTAATTCACAATGTGGGTGAATTAATAGACATAAAAAAACTAAGGAAAGTGAGTTTCCTTAATGAGATTTTTGGATTAGATCTCACCCATTGATTAGACTTGGCTAGATTGGATCTAGGCCATTGATCTATTAGGGCTTGGCCAAAGGAGGATAAAAGAGTGTAAAGTGTATTTTTGAGATTCATTCTTCACTTATGAGTCTTGGAGAAGAGGAGGGGCACAGTTCTCAAGGAGAGGAGGGCGCACTTGATGAGGGTTTGAGTAGAAACCCTTGAGAGCTTGAGGAGGAAGCTCTTGTTGGCTTGAGCTTGCATGGAGATGTTATCCATGGAGGTTTAGATTCTATTCCTTGGAGGGCACATGCTACATGGAGGAAGGGTGTATTTACTAGATGAGGCACATTCTATTTCTTGTTCTGATCACCTGGAGAGGAAGACTTGGAGCTTTGAGATGAGTTCAGTTACATGAGGAGGATAGAGCTAGGGTGCTTTCTTTCATGGAGAGAGACATCCAACGATGAGACTTAGTTATTTAGTGGGGAGATTTTAGATCTGAGGAGGGGGCACTTGAGGAGGAGGTCACATAATCAATTGGGAGTACTTTCACCTATCATTTTGTAGTAAGGTTTGTTTCAAATGGAGGCTACTCATCAATTATTGATTATTGTGGAGGGGTTTCCAGATCAGAGCTTCCAGTTGGCATCTGTAGCAGTTTTGGTGGATTTGGCAACTTTTATGAGGGGCACACCATGCTAGGGTGATGTTGCTTGGTTTGTAATTGTTCTTCAACTTGAGACAAGATGCTATTGTAACAAGTTCATCTATATTTTGTACTTTCTATATTCCATCATCTATTTCCCCATTATATAGACATATATTCCAAACTGGTTTTCCCCTGGGGGGGGGGTGGTTATCCAGGGTCATGTTGACCAAAAATACCTGTGTCAAATTTATGCATGCTTAGAAGTGTAGATCAACATTTTAAAGTTAAATATATAGAGTTAGTTTTATGTGTTTTAAGTTATATTGCATGTGCTAACATTGAGTAAATAAAACACTTGCAAGGGCACCTTAAAAGAGCACTTAACCATCAAAACATTGAGTAGAAAGTTGGGTGACTGTTTGCAGTCCTAAAACAGAAAAATAAGACAACCACATAGTTGAAACTTAGAACCATACTAAGGTCAAGGACAGATGTTAGGTGGAAGCCTCATAGGACCTAAAAAAATCTACATGGTATCAGAGCCAAAGGTGGCTTAGACTTGTTGATTTTGGAGCACTTTTGTGGGAAGTTTGGCGAGGTTTTGTATCATATTTGTTGGTTGTTTTGGACACAAAGTTTTTAGTCAAAAACAATGGGTAAAATTTATATATGAAGGTACCTCTCATTCAGTGCCAGTTGGATAGATGAGGGCAGATTTTGGACAACTAGTTGACAGTGTTTGTGGACAGTTGTGGGAACTTTTTTTGGGCTAATTTTTGACACTTGTGGATAGCCTCTTTTCACACCAGTGTGGACAGGAGTGAGGCTGTAGAGTACAACCTCTTTTTACACCTACTGATTAGGAGTGAGGTCGGGGTTTCAGTTGCCTCTTTTCACACCTGTGTTGATAGGAGTAAGGCAACGTTCCTTTGCATTGGGAGCATTAGAGTGAGCGCAATGTGACATACATGTCAGTATCTCAGATGCATGTGGAGGACAGAATATCCAGGGCTAGCAATTGGTTTCCTTAGAAGGAGAGGATGGTATTTGTCTTAGAGGACCTTGAGCTATGGGACATAGTCGAGGCATTTGTTCCTCCCATTCCTGTCATTGCTCCCGTCTTGGTGGCATAGTTCAAGAGGAGGAAAAACAAGGAAAAGATGATCATTTGTGATGTTGTGAGAGATCACATTATTCCCCACTTGTCTGGGAATAATTTTGCATACGAGATGTGGGCATATCTATGCAAGTTATACGAGATCTCTAATGAGAACCAGAAGTTGGTTCTTCATGATCGACTGAGGGGCATTCACATGCTCGAGGATGAGTCGGTTACTTTATTCCTTGCTAGGTACACCCAAATAAGAGACTAAATTGGAGCTGTCGGAGAGGTGGTGAACCCTTACTCTTTGGTGAGGACAACTATGAATAGCTTCACCAAACTGTGGGGTCCATTCGTACATGACATTGTTTCCAGGGAGGTTATGCCTACATGGGAGAGGATGTGGGATGACTTCATCCAGGAGGAGATTAGGCTTGTAGCCGAGGCTTCTAGACAACAACAGTCAGTTTTTGGTGTTGAAGACCTTGTTTTTTGGATAAAGGGAAAGAAGAAGACCGACCATGGAGGTCGGCAGGGTCCCAAGTTTGGGGCCCCACCACAGGGAGGAGAGAGCAACACCAGTAGTGGGAAGAGGAGAGACATGAGCACAATGAAATGCTTTGCTTATGGAGAGATGGGTCACTATGTAGGAAAATGTCCCAAGAAGAATAAGAAGAAGTAGGATGTTTCAACAACGACAACATAGGAGATAGAGTTTGGTGATCGGTTTGTGAGAGAGTGTGCATTCATGACTACCTTGTTTGATATTACACCATGCAACACTAGATGGGGAGACAGAGTTGATGAGGACCAAATGACTCACAACAGTGATTCAGAGGGAGATCAGACTCAATGTCCCTGGACATATTCAGAGTGGGTGACTGTTCCACCCAATATAGCTACAATTTCAGAGCAGCTGAGAAGATAGAGAGTTGGTGCTACAAATTTAGTGAATCAGAGGTTGAAGAGGAGGAGCAATAGGGCACCACAGAGGCTTGAGCCTCACATAGATTCTGAGACAAGCATATCAGGTTCTGGATCCACTGTGGAAGTTACTTAGCGAGAGGCCAAGTTGATGACTCTTGGTGAGATACCAAGAGGGGAAGACTCTTGGTGAGATGCCAAGAGTAGGTGGAAATTCTTGGTGGGAGACCAAGGTTGAGATATTCGGTGAGATGCCGAGATCTAGGTGATATTGGATAGATGGAGAGTCAGTTCCATTTATAGATCACACAGATTGAGAAGATCTGTGATAGAGTCCACTTTCAGTGATCAAGGTACAACGATACTCATCGAGTATATGCCAGAAGGTAACCATGTCCTCTACAGGGACGCGATTGGTGGTGACGAGCACTTTCCTCGGTAAAAGGGAGTGCTGAGATTTGGGTACCTTGGAAACTGGTCCCCATGTGCTTATGAGTCTCTAAGCACAAAGGGGGGAGACTATTACTCTTGTACTTTAATTTATGATTCTAATTTCACTTTGACTTAGGATATTTAAGTCAAAAGTGAAATATGTCACTTAAGCATTAAAGTGACAATTAATTCACAATGTGGGTGAATTAATAGACATAAAGAAACTAAGGAAAGTGGGTTTCCTTAGTGATATTTTTGGATTATATCTCACCCATTGATTATAATTGTCTAGATTGGATATAGACCATTGATCTATTAGGGCTTGGCCAAAGGAGGCTAAAGGAGGGTAAAGTGTATTTTTGAGATTCATTCTTCACTTGTGAGTTTTGGAGAAGAGGAGGGGGAGTTTTCTCAAGGAGAGGAGGGCGCATTTGATGAGGGTTTGAGTAGAAACCCTTGAGAGCTTGGGGAGGAAGCTATTGTTGGCTTGATATTGCATGGAAAGGTTATCCATGGAGGTTTAGATTCTATTCCTTGGAAGGAACATACTACATGGAGGAAGGGTGCATTTACTAGAGGAGGCACATTCTATTCCTTGTTCTGCTCACCTGGAGAGGAAGACTTGGAGCCTTGAGATGAGGTCAGTTGCATGAGGAGGTTAGAGATAGGGATATTTCTTTCAATGTTGAGAGACATCCAACATTGAGCCTCAATTATTTAGTGGGGAGATTTTAGATCTGAGGAGGGCGCACTTGAGGAGGAGAGCACATCATCGGTGGGGAGCACTTTCACCTATCAGTTTGTAGTGAGGTCTCTTTCAAAGGGAGGCTACTCATCAATGCTTGATTACAGTGGAGGGGTTTCCAGATCAAAGCTTCCAGTTTGCATCTGCAATAGTTTTGGTGGATTTGGCATCTTTTATGAGGGGCGCACCATGCTAGGGAGCTCTTGCTTGGTTTGGACTTGTTCTTTAGCTTGAGACAAGATTATATTGTAACAGGTTCATCTATATTTTGTACTTTATGTATTCCATCATCTATTTCCCCATTATATAGACATATATTCCAAATTGGTTTTCCCCGGGGGTTTTTTTATCCAGGGTCATGTTGACCAAAAATACTTGTGTCAAATTTATGGATGCTTAGAAGTGTAGAACAAAATTTTAAAGTTAAATATCTAGAGGTAGTGTTATGTTTTTTAAGTTATATTGCATGTGCTAACATTGAGTAAAGAAAACACTTGCAAGGGCACCTTAAAAGAGCACTTAACCATCAAAACATTGAGCAGAAAGTTGGGTGACTGTTTTCTGTCCTAAAACAACAAAAGAATACAACCAAATAGTTGAAACTTAGAGCTATACTAAGGTCAAGGATAGACCTTAGGTGGCAGCCTCATAGGACCTTAGAAAATCTACATGGGATACTAACCTAGTGGGTAGTATCCAAATGGAACTACCTTATGCTACCATCCCTACCTATGAGAAAACCTTTGTGACCTTACACCATTAGAAAATGAAGAGGTATCATGTAGAGGACCCCCAAGATATTATGGATGATTTAGTGTTGTGAAGATGATTTAGGATCTTACACTATGTTAACAAATGAAGTCTCTTCCCAAGAAAATGTCTACATAGCTTGGAATATGAACTTTGATGGAGCTAAGTCCATGATAGGGGCCATTGTAGGGATTGTCTTCACATCCCCTCAAGGCGTCGCATTGTGTTATGTTGTTCATTTAGAAGTGACAAGCGATGTGGCTTAATATGAAGCCCTCTTGTTTGGATTGAACTCAGCCAAAGATATGGGAATAAAAAACTTGAAGATCCAAGGTGATTTCGATTTAGTGATCATGCAAGTAAAGAATCAATTCACTTGTAAGAATGCCATATTGAAAAGGTATAGGAATGTTGTATGGGATACCATGGAGTTATTTAATTCCTTTTCATTAGAATTAGAGCATAGAATGTTTAATTGGAATGTTGATGCATTGGCTATTGTTGCTTAAAATCTCCAACCTTGCAAGGATTTTTTGGAAGGAGGAAGATTAGAGGTTATTTTTAGACCATCTATTCGTGACAACTTTGAGCATTGGTAAGGTTTTGAGGATGATGCCAAAATCATAAGATTCATGAGAAACCTGTAGGAACTCACTGGAAATGAAGTAGATTGGAGAGAATAAGGGATAGAGTATCAAGAATTGTTAAGATATGATAATATACTTTCTGGACTGGTTTGTTTGGAAAAAATGTTTGATGGGCATTCCATATAGAAAGAAAATAAAGAGGTGATCAAGCCCAATGATTACATGGAAATAAACATTGGATAACCTGGTAGCCCTAAGCTTATAAATAATGATAAGGAATTGCAAGAGAAAGAAGAGAGATCAAGAATCTCATCAAGGAATAACAAGACATATTAATTTGTTTATATGATAACTTGAAGAAGTATCAGGGTAGCACAATCCAACAAGCCACTAATAAAGTAGTCATGCAATTTCTTTAAGAAAAGATCACCACTTATTTCAGAGTTCCAGTAAAGATCATCACTGACAATGCCAAAGATTTCAGTTCTACAAAATTGTCAACCTTTTGTTTTAACTATATCATTTCCCTATCCTACTCCTCCAACTATTACCCTTAAGGAAATGGTCTCATGGAATAAAGAAATAATAATTTAGTGACCATCATCAAGAAGACTATAGGAGATAAAAAAGAACAAGTGGGATAAAAAGATTAAGTGTGCTTAATGGGATGATAGAATAACCAAGAAATATTATGCTGGAAAGAGGCTATTTGAGCTAGTCTACAGGATAACAATTACTTTGTTAGTTCACTTCAAGATCCTAGTCTACAAGATATTGAAATAGTTTTCACTCGACCAAGATGTAGTTCAAAATAGAATCATCCAGGTGATCGAACTTGATGAGATCCAAAGATGTGATTTTGATCACCAAGCTAAGAATCAAGGAAAGATAAATATTAAATTTGACAAGAAGGTTCACCTTAGGAATTTCTAAAAGGGTGATCTTGTTCTTAAGTGGAATGAGAGAATTGCGAAGGAAGGTAAACATGGTAAGTTTGAAATTTTTTGGTTGGGTCCCCATAAATAGAAGATATTATAGGTAATATATTTGTCATTTGTGTTGTAACAAATATTGAAATTTTGGCTTTCAGTCACTTAGGAGAATGAATGGAAGCATTGGCAGTGGAATGACTGCATACACCGAGCATTAAGCCACATGGAGAAAAAGCTCACGAGTCGGGGTTTTTTTCCATCGGGGATCTGACCAACGTACCCGAAACCCGAAGGCTCGAAAGAGTACAATTTAAAGCCGAAATCTATTTCGGGGATTTGGCCATCGGGGATTTGGCTGACGTGAATATTTTAATAACCACTGCTTCACTTCCCCGAATCCCAAAAACCCAAAATCGAGACTGCAGTCATATGCAAAACTGCTTAAGAAAAACACAATTTGCTTAGCCGTGGAGAGGTTGTTTTTCGTGTTCGAATAGTCGATCGGCATATAAAAATCCTAATATGTCCAGTGATGTCTTCATAATTTCATTTTGATCTTGGTAAGGTAGTCAAAATTCCCTCGCAAGATGAGGTTCTTTTTCGGAAATATAGCGTTTTTACTATGCTGAGTCATCATTTTCAAATGAGGATTCTAAGCGAATGGAGTATCATTTTGAGAAATGGTTGGAGTATTTTGTGCCTAACACATCAGAGATCATTAGCCTCTTTCATTTTTCCTACAAGTGTCACGGATTGGGAGAATCAAATCCATCCCTGAGCCCTAATTTTAGGATTTCATATTTTCCTGTTTTGACACATGTTTGTTAAATGAAGATTTGGGAAAAATGAAAAGGGGTCTTAGGGAACTAAGAGAGGTTTTTGATTAGATTAAACAGATGCACAAAATTATTTTTCAGTATATATAGATCTATCACTATTCAAGAGATACAGATCCGTAATCGCAACCCTAGTTTTCGGTAGTTTGGCCCATTTTCTATGGCAGAAAGTTTCAAGAATTGGTTGTAACTGTTGTTATCTTTTAGATTAGAGAGGATTTCAACCTCAATACATATATGAGTCATATTTTTAAAATAAAAAGAGGAAGAGGAAGAGTACTCCTGGGCTGTAGCACTTGTTTTCATGTTTAATAAAAGAGTGCAGAGCATTTTCGATCTATATCAGATATTCTTGTGATTTTGTTTGCAGAGAATGTCTCATTGCTTCGTTTTCACATCATTTCACTTGGTTTTATTTCCATTTGCTTCCCGATTTGTAATTTTTTTTTTAATGGAATTCATCCGTTTGTTAGATGCTTTGTTGTTGGACAGGTTATAGGTTGTTTCTTGCAGAGATATGAAGGTTTAAAATTCATCCTTGCTAGATGCTCTGTCTCAAATATCTCTTTCCACTGATTATGCTTGGAAGTCACTCATTGCTAAGTTCTCCTTGCATTTTGATATGTTTTCTCTTTATTCTGTTGCCATACTATTTATAAATCCTTCCCTCTGTAATCAACTTCTATCTTGCTTCTGCTCCATGGATTTCCATTTCCGAAACACTCTTATTACTTGCTTGATCATTTGACTCCATGCCCAATGGACTATTTTCTGGTCCAACCCATCAACCCTAAAAACCCAAAACTTTCTGTTACCCACATATCTTCCCACTGTTAAGCTTATTGAATATCCTATTGTGACATATTTTCGAGAGATCCCTCTCAGGTTGGAAGGGGCAGTTTCCAATCAAAAGTGGTTCAAGGTTATCTTGGAATTTACTTGCATGCAACCCAAGTCAAGTCCGAGTGATAAAATTTATTTCATTTAAAATGTGCTAAGGCTTGGCTCTATTACAACCTAGAACCAACTCTTGTGACAACATTTTCTGGCACCGCTGCCGGGGACAGAGGAAAGAAGTTATCTTCCTTGGGATACGACAAAAAATTCAGATCTATTTCTTGATGGTGAACAAGGGATAGACATTCAATTGGCTGTGATCATTCACCTGGCGACTCCTTGGTTCGAAGACTCTACATGATTCACTGGAAACTCCACTGGTCTCAAAATGTCAAATTCGTTCGCCACTTGGATTGCTGCAAGGTTTTCTCCTCTAGACTTTGCAAATGTTTATGGTTTTTCAAACACTATTCGAGACATTAAAGTTTGGGAAGATGTCCTTCCTAAATTTGGAGAATATGCAGATGACAATCCTGCCCAACACTTGTTTGAATTCCACAAGCTCATGGATGAATTAAATATACATCATGAATATGTCCTCATGAAACTGTTTATGTTTTCATTGGAAAGAGATGCTAGACTCTGGTATAAATCTTTACCTCATTCCAGTATTCCTTCATT
>ML813599.1:20408-30707 GCA_009831015.1 Picea engelmannii | reverse complement strand
CTCATTGTAATCATCTTCTGATGGATGCGAGTAGCAGACACATCTCTTCTCAGAGATAAGCTACCAGCGCCTTAGCTAGTTTATTTACATTCTGTCTGTAAGCATTTTTCAGTCATTAATGAAATGAAGTCTTATTTCCGTTGCATCTCTGCGTTTATGTGTATTTCTGTATTTCATTGTGTTCCTACATAAATCCGGATCAATGGGTGCCATCGATATGGTCACATAACAACAAGAAGATTAGCGAGAGGTGGGGTGTGTTTTCCAGCACACAAAATGTAAGATGAGGTCTTCATATTCGGGAGAAACCCGATACCTAAGGATTCAGAAGGACACCATAACAACCATTTGGAGCATCGAGTGGGTAGTAAACCAGAGGACATGCATAACAAAAAACTACTCTGTGAAATGAATGCCAAACCCAAGCGCCAAAACTTACCACTTGAAACAATGAATGCAGGCCTATTCTATGCAGGACGAAGGAGTGATGTTTGAAGGTATGAGTGTCAATCTTGTACCAGGATGATGAGATCGTGATATGACTGCTAGGGGTAGGATTCATATTTCAAAATAAACCAAAGTTTTGCTTGATGCGTGATCGTGGATATGTTAATGTGAAAACCAAAAATAATCAGGGATAGAATGACTAAGTCATAACCCCAAGGTGGATAATGTAAGTTTTAAACCTGTGAAGTAAATCAATGCATATGGATTCTTAAGAAAAACATAATTTAATCAATGGCTCATACACAGAGTACACAGAGATTTTATACCGAAAACCCTCAATTGGGAAAACCTTTCATATATTCATTATATAGAATTTCATCATTCACCATACAATATATACAATGTTTTTAGGTATTCTGTAGATACCAAAACCCTAATCCCTTAATCCGGGATTAATTTAGAAAACCGCTAAAAATAGAAAAAACCACCCAAAAAACAATTTCGGGGCATTGCCCCGAACCCCGTCAGCCCCGGGCTAACGCCCGGTGTTGAACGCTACACATAAAAAGAGGGGGCATACTTGCCCCCCCTGGGACCCCCCTAGGAAAGTTCCTGGCACACACAACACATAGAGAACTACTAGAGGGATCATCAGACGCAGTTGTCGAATTTGATCCGCTCACACACACACATGCAAAGAATATAAAACATACAGGGGATTATATAGTCAACAATCCAGGGCATCAATGCACATTGTTACTCTACACCAGGAGAAATTTTCTATGCTCATAGACTTTGTCAATGAATCTACAACATTCTTCAAAGTGTCAACCTTTTCCAGCAACACCTTCTTTTCTTCAACCATGTCTCTCACAAAGTGATACTGAACATCAATATGCTTTGTCTTCAAATGATAATCTGGGTTCTTTGCCGGTTGCACTTTGACTATCACAATCTAATATCACTGCTTGTTGTACCAACCCAATACTTGAACACAATCTTTGTAACCATACTGCTTCCTTGCTTGCATGAGTGGCTACCATGTATTCAACTTCTGTAGTTGAGAGTGCCACTACAACCTGTCTTTTTCTCATCCAACTGATTGCTCCTCCAAATAGGTTAAACACATACCCACTTGTAGATCTTCTGCGATCCAGATCTCCAGCCTAGTTTGCATCAACAAAGCCATGTATGTCCACCACTCTGTCCAATCCTGGTCTTCCTTGGTAGCACAATCCATAAATGCTAGTGCCACGAAGATACATGATGACCCTCTTTACTATTGTCCAATGCTCCTTCCCTGGTTTTGACATATACCTGCTCAAAACTCCCACTACATGTGCAATGTCCGGTCTAGTACCGACCATTGCATACATCAAACTACCAACTGCACTGGCATACAGAACATGGGACATGTCCTCTTCTTCTTCCTGTGTCTTGGGACATTGATATGCATATAAATTTACACCTATAGGAATATGAACCTTGACCGGTTTACTTCCATGCATATTAAACCTCTGCAATATCATCTCAACATATTTTCTCTGATTCAACCAAAGTTTCCTGTTTGCACAATCTCTTTTAATCTCCATTCCTAGAATGAAGTTAGCAACACCGAGATCCTTCATGTCAAATTTGGAGGATAGATGCTATTTCACCTCCTTGATAATATCCATGTTATTTCCTACCAACAACATGTCATCAACATACAACACTACATAAATGAAGTGATTACCAACCTGCTTGGAATATACACAGTGATCATTCCCGCTTCTTACAAATCCCAATCCAAGGATGTATGTGTCAAAATTTTGGTACCAAATCCTAGGTGATTGCTTCAGACCATATAGTGACTTCTTTAGCTTACAAACCATCTCTTTCTTTCCGTTCATTACAAAACCTTCTGGCTGCTTCATGTAGATTTCTTCTTCCAGATCCCCATGTAGGAATGATGTCTTCACATCCATCTGTTCCACTTCAAGATCAAAAGCAGGAACAATAGATAAAAGAAATCTAATAGAAGTTAACTTAGCAACATGAGAAAAAATCTCACCAAAGTCAATTCCCTCTACCTGGGAATAACCTTTTGCTACTAGCTGAGCTTTGTATTTCTCCACTTTTCCTTCTGCATTAAACTTCTTCTTAAACAACCATTTGCTACCAATATATTTTATTCCCGCTGGCAACTCAACTATATCCCATGCCTCATTCTTATCCAAGGCATCCGTTTCTTCACCCATGACCTTCTTCCATAGTTTACTATCCTCTGAATTCACTGCTTCCCTGACAGTTCTGGGATCATCATCAGTAATAGATAAAGAAAATCAAAAATCAGGTGGACTATACCTTTCTGGTTGCCTTCTTTCTCTCACTGATCTCCTCAATACTGGGGTATGAGGTTCTTCTTCTTCTGCTGCTGCTTCATCTTCTTTAGATGATTCAAATTTTGTATCATCCAACTCTAGATCTATTTTCGCAGGTTCTTCTGGCCTTGGTAGGAATTCCTCTTTGGAAACATCTTTTACCTCTATGAATACAACATCTCAACTGTAAACAGTCTTCTTGGTTTCTAGGTTCCAAAGCTTATAACCTTTCACACCATCTTTATAACCAATAACGATACACTTTTTAGCCTTTTTATCCATCTTACTCCTATTTTCCTTTGGAACATGTACATAAGCATCACAACCAAACACTCTAAGATGTTGAAGAGAGGGTTTCTTTCTAGTCCATACCTCGTGTGGATTTTTATCATCCAACGCTGATGAGGGTGATCGATTGACCAAGAAACATGATGTACCCACTGTCTCTGCCCAGAATTCCTGTCCTAACTCGACACCGTTGAGCATGCTCCTTGATTTTTCCATCAGTGCCCTGTTCATCCTTTATGTAACTCCATTTTGTTGAGGAGTGTATGGAGTAGTCTTTTGCATTGCTATACCACACTTCTTACATAATTCTTCGAATTCATTTCTGCAGAATTCTCCACCATTATCTGTTCTCAATACCTTTATTTTCTTCTCTGTTCGATTTTCTACCAGAGCCTTAAACTCTTTAAATTTATCAAATACCTCAGATTTCTTTCTAAGAAAATAAATCCATGTGTACCTTGAGAAATCATCTATGAATGAAACATAATACACAAACTTACCTAGTGATGGAATAGGCACAGGTCCAAACACATAACTATGTATCAATTCTAAGATCCCCTTTGCTCTTGTAGCACCAGATGGGAATATTACTCGATTATGTTTGTTGACACTCGAAACTGAAATGGGTTGCAGCAAATCAATCCTGAGGCAACCTCGAACCACTTTCGATTAGAAGCTTCCCTCTTCCAATCCGAGAGGGATCTCTCGAAAAATGTCACAAAATAAATTGAAGTAAACGTGAAAACGATGGGCAGGTTTGTGGGTAAATGATGGTCTTGGAGTTTGGGGGTTAAACCAGGGAAATGGTCCATTGGGCATGGAGTCAAATGAAAACCAAAAAAAGGAGACAATAGTAGAGATCAAATAACTTGTAGAAAGTGAGGCAAAGTAAGTCTATCTTTCAACGCTTTAATTTTCATGATGCGGTAGTGGAAAGAAAAAGGAAAGGCCGACGTAGCAAAGGATATATGCAGAGTTCTAAAAATGCAGATTGGTCTTACACAACTGATAGCTGGTGCAGAGGAAAGGCAATAAATAATTACAGAAAACCCAAATCCATTCGTTATAGTAGTGGTCATACTAAAGTATAACGAAGCACATCGGTTAGAGGAAAACAAAATGTAATGAAATCGTGATGGATTAAGGAAGACATAAAGAAATGATAACACATCAACTGTGAGTAAGGAGCATATCAAATAAATTCCAAACAGATTTAACACAGCTGAAGGAGAAGAAAACATGCTGAAAGAAATCGACCGTAATGAATCTCATAGTTGCAAATGAAAAATCATCTTTATTGCTCCATTAATGGCTTACAAAAACTCAGTCATTACAATGAAACCCTCTTGATAGAGGTTTTCCCAGTGCTACGCTCATGCGCCCCCCACCCCTTTTCTGTGTTACATACCTCCTCTTTTAAAAAAAAAATAAAACTTTTTATGTTCTGGGAATTTGAAACGGTTCATCTTCATGGCATCCTGCAACTTCCAGGCGCATGTGCCAGCACTTTGAACCATTACTGACTTAGGGCAGATTGTAAACGCCTTTTGGTTAGGCATGCATAACTTGGGTGATACACTTGACAACATCTTTCTGGTGCTGCAATTTCTCCTTTGTGATTGTCTACATTCCTGTGGTTGAATACTGCAACATTTTCGGTACCGTTTCTTTTGCAGGTCGCTCAGTCTCGTGTTCGTGCTCAGCACATACAGTGTCCTCCATATTTTTCAGTTTACTTCCACTTTTTTTCAATAAACGTATCTGGGGATTTGTAGGAAGACCTAAAGAGACAGAGTATTCTTTGATTGGTAACTTTGATACATCAAATATTTCCTTATCTGGACGTAAATGTATTGACCTCAAATATGTCACAAACGCCCGCTGTGCCATATATTTTAGATCTGGATATTTTGATAGAAGTGTTGCAAGTGGAGCTGAGACAGACTGGAGCTTGCTTGCATGTGCCTTAATCACTTTAACTGGAGTGTTAGCCTCATGCAGTTGCATCAGCATTTTCATTTCCGAAGGCATAAAAAATGCAACAGAACGCCCTCCAGTGTTAAAACGAGATGTGTGACCAACACGGTGAATGTAAGATGGTACATCTTCTGGGCAATCCACCTGAACCACCCAATCAATAGCTGGAAAATCCAAGCCCCTTGAAGTTACATCAGTTGCAAAGAGAAGGGAATGTTTTTCCTCTGTATAGTTGAAAAGTACCAACATCCTTTGAGTTTGTTTCATGTGACCATGAAGACATCTCACAGGTATACCGGGATGTAACTTCTTAAATGATTCGTAAACAAACTTGACCTGCTTACAACTTGAAAGAAATACAAGTATCTTTGCATTGAGATGAGTTTTTATAAAACTCCATAGCATATCAAGCTTTTGTTCAAGAGGGACAATAATAGTAGTTTGTTGCAAGCGTGTTGGAATATCAACAACAGACTCGACATGCACACCTAGATACTCAGGATCTTTTAAACTAAGCCTTTCCATATCATGCATTGATTGCCACTCCCACGTCTGCAACCACCAGAGCTGGCGAGTCGTTTATCCCATCCCCAACCATCGCAACTGCCAGCCCTTCCTTCTGCCATGGTAAACCGAGCCATCTTCTGTCTCAATCGAAATGCTCTTGTTTGTATATTGTATTTCTTGAATAACCTTCTCCAGCTTTAGTCGGTTATCCAGTTTGAACCGTCGACTCAGATATTTATGAAGTTGTGTCAGCTTTTGATCAACCATTAATATCTTCAATCTGCGTGCAACAATGAGGCAAGGAGATTTTCCATGGTGGGCTGGATAAAATTTAATAACATCTGTTGGCCACAAATATTGCCAACTTGTTGAGAACATACTCTATCCTTCCATGGTGGGTTGGATAAAATTTAATAACATCTGTTGGTCATAAATATTGCCAACTAGTTGAGAACATACTCTATCCTCCTTTGATTAACTGGAGATTTCGATGCAACAATGATGCAAGGAAATTTTCCATGGTGAGCTGGCCAGAGTTTAATAGCTTCCATCTGTTGGCCACACATATTGCCAAATGTTTAAGAACGTACTAAATCCTTCTTTGATTAGCTGGAGATTTCGAAAATGCAGAAAATAGTTCCATGCATTGCTCCTTGATTACTTCGAAGGTATGAAAGGGTAGGAGCGTTTCGTTAGCCAAGTGTCTTTGTTCACTCCCTTCCATTATATCATCATATTGATGGGATATCAAACCGGTTGCCAACTCTCCAATTCACTAGCACATGCAAATCCTCACGTAGTGCTCATCATCACATCTGATTCCCAAGATTACACTTGTTGACACTCGAAATGAATTGAAACCAGCACTGGACGAATTGCCTCCATCGCTTCTCCCGCTAATCTACTTCCATTACGACCGCCATCTGGAAGAACAACTCTGCCTTCACCTCAACAAGTGTTTCAGTAAACAGTTACCAAATGCACGAGATACGGCCAACACACCTCCTACTCTCCATGTTCCATGAGAAACCAAGCGATAGGCGTAAACATGCTTTGTCTGTCCAAATATCCATACACAAAAAAGATCCTGAAGATCATGTGTTGGATTCCAGGAACCATCAACATTTATCACACGATTGGTTGCCAGAAGATTTATACCCAATGATCCATCTCTTGTTGATATTAAAACACACTGGACTTTTTTTATTTAAAGGATTATTAAATTTCTCTACTAGTTTTTTCCTTTGAGCGCCACTTGTGTGTCCGTCAAGCCTTTACCATTCTTTTCCCAGTCAATGCAAGGTAGGCACCAAGAGCTCCTTCTCCTAGACTCCTCGCTGCTATGTAAGCAAATCCAACATCAGGAAATAGGCCAATTGCATTTACTGGCATTGCAAGAAGAGTCCTCTCAGTAATGACTCGGTAACGACCATGACCAGAAAGTCCAATTCCAAAAACCCATTGTTACACCATCCATAAAAGAAATGTAGGGCTTTCATAATGAGAAATTTTACAAATGAGAGTATTCTTTGCCGAGAAGACCTCTTGCTCAAGATTAGTGTTTTTGTCTTCTTTTATAGCAGAAACTACACCTTTTATATCCATACCTGCAGAAAAATCCCGAGGTGAACTGCCCTCAACAAGAACACACTCATCCAGACACTTCTTGTATTGGATGTCCATCTCTTGGGTAGCACAGTCAATTTTGATACCTGTTACAACAATGTTCACCATATATGAAATGTTCATAGAAATCAAAATCCAGAGTACAATTAGACATACCTTTAACCATGCCTTTACCATGTAGTGTTCGAAGGCCCTTTTCTCCAATATGCCCCGGTCTTTGATGCCACAACATGGTATTATTTTTAGGGACAATATTGGTCTTATCTCCTTCATTTCTTTGCTCAGGGACAATAGAATTGTTACACCCATTAGTATAAGTGCTTCCCAAAAAATTGTATAGATTTCCACACCGAACTCCCCTCATCAACACCATTTCTCCTCGTACCATCTTGCAAATGTTATTTCCAAATACAATATTCATTCCCGCATCATCCAACTTGCTTACAGATATTAGGCTCCTGGATAGTTTTGGAATGTGCAGAACCCCAGGGAGAGTTCTAATCCTTCCATATTTTAGCAACAACTTAACCCTTCCACGTCCCATGATTTTTGCTATCGAGTCATCTCTTAGGAATACATCACCACCATCATATTTTTCATATTCAGAGAACCATTCCCCGTGAGGAGTCATGTGGTATGATGCACCTGAGTCGATCAACCATACATCATGGTCTGCATGTGTACCTGTAGATGCCACGTAAACATCACATCCTTCTTCAGTGGAGGTTTTTGTCTCTGTGGAAGAGGTACTATCATATCCCTTTGGTTTTTCAACCTTCTTAGACTTGCAATCTTTCTTATAATGCCCTGTTTTACCACACTTCCAACATTTCCCAAAGATTTTCCTAGAGACTTAGCTCTACCTATAGATTTATATCTCCCCCCCAAAGACTTAATAGGATTCCTGTCTTGGGTACAACCTCTTACAAATAAAGCATCTGTGCTATGACCATCCATGATTTTCTACCTCATCTCTTCAGATAACAAGGATGCAACTACATCCTCATAGTTCAATGTAGATTGAGTGGTACCACCTATTGATACAACCATATTATCCCAAGAGTCTGGAAAAGAACATAACAAAGTAATACACTTATCTTCTTCTGCAATCGTAATATTAACAGAGACAAGTTGACTTACAAGTTGTCACAAAATCTCCATCTTCCATCCTAAGATGATACAACTTCTTTCGAAGAAACAACTTGTTTACCAGGGACTTTGATTGATAAAAATTCTCCAACTTATCCCATAGTTCCTTGGCTGTAGATTCTCCTGAGACATTCAACAACACCAAATATGTAAGGTAGAGTCGAATAATACTCCTTGCTCTTCTGTCCAACTTATCCCAATCTTCCTTCGACATACCAGTAGGTGTACTGGTAGTTTGTGTACTAGTAGGTTGTGTACCAGTAGCCTTTGTGCTAGTAGATGGTGTACCAGTAGGCTGTGTACCAAGATCCACAATGATAAGTTGTTCTTTGTCTACAAGAAGGTCCTCCATCTTCATCTTCCATATCTCAAAGTTTTTACCATTGAACTTCTCTATCTCGATTCTAGAAGAGCTTGCCATTCCTCTTTCTGGACTCAAATCACCACTACAAAATCTCCCACTAAACCCAGGTTTATCATAGACCCAAGATAAACTTGATCTATCAAGACCGAGCCAAACCCTCAACAACAAAGGCATCCCTCTGAAGCCAAAAACGATCTCTGATACCACATGTAAGTTTTAAACCTGTGAAGTAAAACAATGCATATAGATTCTTAAGAAAAACAAAATTTAATCAATGGCTCATACACAGAGTACACAAAGATTTTATACTGGAAACCCTCAACCAGGAAAACCTTTCTTATATTCATTATATCGAATTTCACCTGTAATGATCCCAAGCCAAATTCTTTCTTGGAATCACTAACTACTACTAATTTATTGAGTTATTAAGTGCATACAAGATTCATCAACACATGGAGATCACAATATATTCAAGATGTAGAAGCACAAGCAAAGATCTGACCTTTTTATTATGAGCAATGTAATATCAATACAATAGATGACCGATCTGGCATAAAACTCAGATGGTCGTACAAGCAATAGATATGAGTTGCTACAAAATTCTCGTGCTAATACAAAATAATTCCTCCAAAGGCTGAATAAGAAATGAAGATCAATACAAGTAGATCTAAATGCCAAACTCTCCAGCTGAAGAATGCCACACTCCAATAGAAGGCTGAAACCCTCAATAACTCGGCCCTGCTGCCAAAAGTGTCCAATCACCCTAAGAAATATGCCAATTGATAGATCAAGTGATGGTAAGAATAACCCAGGTGCCTGAATATCCAAGATCCCTCTCAATCTCCGTAGATCTGAATTTCCCACTGAATGGGGTGCCCCACTGGATGACTGAAACCCTAGATGGTTCGGCCTTGATGAAGGAGGCCTCCAAATGCTCTGAAACTCTCCTAGAATATAGATCGGGCAATGGTAAGAATAACCCAGGTGCCTGAATCTCCAATATCCCTCTCAATCTCCGTAGATATGAATTTCCCACTGAATTGGGTGCCCCACTGGATGACTGAAACCCTAGCTGGTTCGGCCCTGATGAAGGAGGCCTCGAAATTCTCTAAAACTCTCCAAAAATATGTATCGGGCTATGAGAATCCCATGGGAGAAGTTTCGAGCTCAGTTCTTAAGCAGATCTCCCTAGATCTGAGTTTTACTGAATCACAGGACATCCCCTGTGGCTCCACGACGTCCCAATCTGCAGACAAATATAGAATGATGATAACCCTCTAGAAAACCCCTCAAACTGATGGTCATGCCCCTACAAACAAAACCCAACTGTCGGAATGGCCCTAGTCTCTCAGGATAAGCTGGATCGAACCTCCCTCGATAAACTAGCCCTGAGACTAGAATGGTGTGGAGGAGTCTTTCATCCCTGAGACCAATATGTGGAACAAGGTGAGTGGATATTTCACCACTGAGTTGCTCCCAAGGGTTTGTACAACAAAACCCCCAAACTAAATGCTCAAGAGCAATAGAAAATGCTAATCCAAAACCAGAATGAGTAATAGGTGCACCCCAGCCTCTTAC
>ML813599.1:10019-20358 GCA_009831015.1 Picea engelmannii | reverse complement strand
TTTCCTTTCTTAAGTCAACTTAAAAATATAACTTTTAACTTCTTGACTTTCCCCCCTTCAGTGTGAGACTATGACCTAGTGGGGGTGCCCAGGCCACTGAGTCTCCTCATCACCTCTCTAAGAGGTGGGGGACATTACATCACCATTCACCATACAATATATACAATGTTTTTAGGTATTTCGTAGGTACCAAAATCCTAATCCCTTAATCCGAGATTAATTTAGAAAACCGCTAAAAATAGTAAAATCCACTAAAAATAGCAAAAACTGCCCAAAAATCTGATGCAATTGTCGAATCTGACACGCCCACACACACACATGCAAAGAATATAACACATACCCAAAAAATAACTCATGCACTATGTTAAGGGATCAACCAATAAAAATATAGGTTTACAATCTTTAAGGTTTATGAAAATATTAGATGCCCTTAGGTGTTATCCCATTTGCAAAAGAGAAATCCACAAATCGTATGATGCCCTCAAACCAAAGCTTGTTCTAATTTCATGCTTTCAGTCATGAAATTGAACGAGAAAAATGATAGATTAAAAATAATGAACTCATACACACAACTAGTCCAATGAAACTTTTCAAAGCCAAAGATGATATAAATGTTTGCAAGGAGAAGGAGGCAGCTACAATTTTTTTTATCCCTTGAAGACGACATCTTACAATGATAAAATTGACATGAATATTTGGCTGCCAATAATGGAAACACGCTGGGTGAAGCATTTATCTCTACATCATCAGAACTTTACATCAGGGAACTGATGCCTCAAAAATAATTATTAGAAGTAATTAAAAGACAGATCAAGCATTTCGACATTACTCAGAGAGAATAACACAGTCACGGCATTGGATAAAGTTATGTCCAAAAATTGTATTCTGACATCTCGTTTCGATCACAGGGGTAATGTTGTTTATACAGATAACTCCAATACCATTGACAGGGCCATTTATGCCAGCAGGCATCTATAGCCTCGACAGGGATTCCAATTAACCCACTCTAGTACTCCTATGCAGTCCAAAAGTTGTCCATTTATGATAAAAGCATCCTAACATCTAATCAATTTAAAAACATACCTAAGGATTTTCAAACCCGACATTGCTTCACTGTCAGCCGACATGTTCAACACCCTAGAGAAGTTGTCTTGGTATCATGTGTGCATTTACCCGCGCTGCCAACATACCTGTTCAATATCTCGGTGGGTTTACACACAATTCCTACACATTAAAATGCTTCCAACTCTCTAAAAATGTTTATAATATTTTCATAAACTTCGTGATATTAAAAGAGCGCGGTGATACTGAAGATTTCACAGCCAGACAATGATAGGATCGATCTTTAAGAATTATTTTCTCGTTCTTTGGGAATTGATATCTTTCATCATAATTTGGACATTTATATTTTAGTTAAGAAATCATCTCCAGGATGGGGAATCACTATGATTTTTTCTCATTAAAACAGGGATGGCATCAGAAGTTTTTAAAGATAATCGTGTTTCCCTGAAATTTCAATGAAAACCGGAAACAATAACTGGACAAAAACTTACTGTAACTGATCTAAGTTTAGAACTCAATGTGCAGATGCTTTGTACTGTTATCAACTGCTACTAATGAAAGATGCAATTCCCTTCAATAATGGATGATGATTTAGAAATAATTATTAGGGGTAAAAAAAAAAGGAAAAAAAAAGGGGCAAACCTGATTTTCTCAGGTGAAGTACTTTTTTAGAGACTGGCCATTCACTAGAAAAGTTTCTGGCTATGCAGGTACTATTTCTTAAATCATATTCATGAAGTGACATCATCCAATTTGCCCTTTTCTCTCCCAGTTCGTTTTGCACTAACATATTTTTTACGGTAGGGTAAGGAACAACAATTTTTTCCCTAGATTTTAACAGGTAAGACTTGGAATGCTTAACTTCTTTTAAAAACAGTGTATTCCTACTGATCTACCGTGGGGTAATTTAGTTATGCTCCTTTAAAGGAAGATATCATGAATGAAATGGGTATCTCATTACTTTCAACATTTTTCTGTGTGAGCACAACAACATAAGATCTATCAGATGCAAAAGTATATAATGTGAAATCCTGGGAAAAATTAGGGCTCATAAAGGAGGGTGCTTTGATTATAGCTTTTCTAGTGGAATTTAAATCTTGATTCTCATGTGATACCCATTTGTATAGGACATCCTTTTTTATCAGATTTTGTAGAGGTCTAACCATCTCAGAAAAACTCGGAACAAATCGTCTGACAAAATTAATTTTACCCAGAAAGGATTGCATGGCCTTTTTGGAAGAAGGCGGGGGAAGGTTGGAAATGGCTTGGGTTATTTCGGGATAAATTATCATTCCATCTTTAGAAAATATAAACCCAAGCAACTTCCCTTGTTCTACCGGGAAGACTGATTTTTTAAGATTGAGTGAAATGCCAAACTTACGACAGCGTTCTAACACAGCCCTAAGATGAGACAAGTGATCTTTCTTGTTTTTGGAAAAGGAAATGACATCATGTAGATAGACCACAACTGACTGATTAATAAAGCCACAAAAAACAATGTCCATTTCACTCTGGAAAGTGGCACTAACATTTATCAATCCGAAAGGCATTTTTCTATAGGTGTAGGTGCTCCATGGGGTACGAAAAGTGGTTTTCAGCTGATCTGAAGGAGACATAAGGACCTGGTTATATCATGAGAAACCATCTAATAAATATAGTCTTTCAGAACCAAATACGTGTTGCAAATTTTTTTCCATTGGAGGAACGGGGTAATTGTCTTTATCAGAGGCTCGATTTAAATTGTGAAAGTCGACACAAAGTCGAATTTCTCCACTCTTCTTCCTTACCGGGACTAATTTGGATACCCATTGAGTATGTCGAACTGAAAAAAATGATCTTGGAAGTGAGTAATTTATTTAGTTCCTTTTTTATGATGGGTTCTAATTTAGGATGCATTTTCCTCAATTTTTGTTGAAATGGTTGGGTTTGGGGTTTCATAGGAATTACATGTTGTATTATGTTTGGGATGAAAGTTTTTAGATCGTCATACGTCCAAGAAAACACATATTTGAATTCTTTGAATTTTTTTATAAAAGCTAACTTTTCTTGTTCATAACACGCTTTTTCTAGATTGATATTTTGAGGATGATCTTGCGTTCCTAAATTTATAGTTTCATACAACAATGAGGAACTATTCATTTTTCAATTGACTACTCCTCTAAACTTGTCATGTAGGTCATAAAATTTTTCTAGTCTAACATTAGATTTGGGGACAGAGTTTACCAACTCATATGATAATTCTGCAGATCGAGGATCATATATTACTGTGAAATCTCAGAGGTTTTCGTCATGAGTGCTTTCATCAATTACTGCATCTTGGAAGGTGTCTTCCATATGAAAAAAATTAATGATCTGCTGATCATCATCAAATACTCGCTAGTTTGTGATGTTTTTAGGAATCCATGGCCTGAATAACAATTCGACCGAGAATCCGTTAGGAGAAATTCCTTCAACTGGAAACAATTTAGAAGCAACATTAACTAGAAAATCAGCTTCCGAATTACTCGACCTAGGAGTGGAATTTCTATTGAAAGAGATATATTTATGCATTAAATCCCATACCTTTCTTTGATAAATCTTCAAATGTGGTGATAAACAATGTATTTCATTTCTTACCATTTTGACTATGATTTCAGAGTCACCGAATACTACCAGTTTTTGTACGTCCAAATCTAGTGCCTTCCTTAGTCCCTGCAGAAGTGCTTTGTATTCTATTGTGTTGTTAGTACATTCAAACTCCAATTGACAAGAAATCAATGTTTTGTTACCTATGGGACCAATAAGCACAAAACCAACACCTGTCCCTTCCCAAGATTTGGATCCATCAAAATATAAAGACCAAATTTGTTCATCATCAAGAATGTTCAATGTACTTGACAAAGTTTATGTCTGAGTATAGGCTGTTACTTCAAATTCTTGTTTTGGGTTGGTGATAGAGGAAATTTCAGTCATGAAATTAACAAAAAAATTATTCATTCCCTGCATCTCAATCGAATTTACAGCAGTAGTAAAAGTTTCATTTGGATTGTTTAAATCTGTCACGGTGTACTTGAGGTAATGTTCTCTATTTATTCTAATATTGTTAGACTGTCCATTTTCTGGGAGCTACAAATGAGACCAGTCTGTAGAAAAATAACCGTGTAACTTCTCTAACCAATCTCTACTAAAAAATAAGCCATATACTTCAGGAATTTCGACAACAATAATATCAATTACTTGGTGAACCTTGGGATTCAATGACAATCTTATCAACACATTTTTAAGTTCACCAATAAATTTGACATTAGTTCGATCTAACTGAATGATCTTTAAATTAGAAGGCTTTACCTCAGGGTTAATTTTATGACACATAGATAGAGGCATCACATTTGACAAGGCACCAGAATCAACCATACAGTTATGTACATTCCTATTGAAAATTTCAAAAGTTAATAAAAAGGGAGGCACATTTTTCGTGAAGAGACAATAGAATTCTACTGATTTTTAATGGTTGTACCTGAAATAGTTTTATCTAAGTTTCCTATAGTTTTTTCTGATATGTCCCCTTTATCCTAATTTTCAAATGACTTTTTACCTCAAACATTTTTATCTTTGTTTGGGTCACTTTCTGCGGATTTCTTGCTGATAAGATCATTCTTTTTATTATTTTCAGCAATACTTTGGAGCATTTTCTGTAGGGTGAGGGAGAATTTAAGTAATTCAAAAACTGAGATATTCTCCCTTAGTTTTTTAAGATCTTCAACCAAATCATATTCTAAAACTAGGGAAACAAAGTTTTGTCTTGTTTCAGTTTGCTTTGGCTATTTTGAAACCACATTTTTACTTGTTTCGGGTGAAGGTTTGTTTTGTGTTTTACTTCGGGTGTTATAGGGATGGACAATTTCAAAGTTTGCTTGAAATATGTTGTCTAACAAATGTTCAAAAACATGAGGAGATGAATCTTCCTTATCAGGTGTTTCTTCCTCACCTGCATCATCATGATTTTCAGGGGGGAGCAGAAACAGAGTTATCATGTGCTTCTAGTATTGTTTGCAAAGCATACTATAGACCTTCGAAGTTTAGACATTCCATGGTTGGGTTTGGCCAGTTTGGAGGGAATTTTTTTTCTGAAACATGGTCTGAAACCTCCTTTACTTGTATATGCCTCCTCAATGGATCTTTTCAAGTCCATGACCTAATTGGATAATTTATGGAAAGATTTCTGCAAACTCTCCAAGTCTAATGTTTCTTGTTGATTTTTAGTGTGAGGAGGCCTAGTGAGAATTTCTATTTTCTTTTTAGAAGATGAAGTTGTTTTAGACTCACTACTTAGGTTATCTTTTAAGCTTAGAATGTCTTTCTCAATTATGATTGCCTCCTCAAAGGCTTCTAATAATGTGTTCTTTTTGGACCTTTTAACCCATATGGCTATATCATTATGCAGGGCCTTATTATAGTATGCAACAGTCATATTTTATGCTGGCATTAAATCTACAGGGATTTTGTTTTTTAATGTTAGGAACCTCTGGTTGAAGTCCTTAACCTTTTCTTTAGGGTTCATTTTCAAACTAGAGAGTTCCATTACTAAGACTTCAGAAGATTTATCATCTCCAAATTTTTCTAGAAAACAGGTTTCAAACTTGTCTGAAGAGACGATGGTATGAGGTTGTTGTGAAAAATACCAGGTTGAGGCATTCCCCTCAAAAGTGTAAGGGAATAATCTACACAAAACATATTCTTTCTTGACATTCCAGAGTCTAACGGATAAAATATTTTTTTTGATGTGATCCTTAAATGATTTCTTCGAATCTGGATCAAATTTGGGTAGCCATTTCTATGAATGTTTGGGCAATGAGTTTTGGGCTCCAGGTATTGCCACGACATCTTGATCGAGCCAAGGTCTGGAGGGATTATTTTGGTTTTCCATGGGAGTTGGTGGAGTCAAAGTTTGAGATGTTTCAGATGAAGAACTGCTTTCGTCCGAGGATTCCTCTCTCGAAGAGGGTGGAGACGAACCAAGTGGGGATTGTGGGATAACAGATCCTCAAACACTAAGGATTATCCAAGTGGATTTCGGTGGCCACCCACCTTTTCTAACTGGCTCAAAACAACTTTCTGGCAATTTTGGCAATTTACTATTTTTAGCAGGTTTTAACTTCCGGGGCCATTTTGAGGGCCTAAATGAAGGTTTTTCGAGATAAATGTTCTCAATGATAGCCAAAGGCATGATTGATCCCCCAAAATGAATCTCCTCGATGATAAATTTCCAATGAGATATCATACGCCTAAAATAGAGATCGTATGAAAAAGTTATGACCCTGGGAAGTTGATGTACTAACTTACCCAAACGGGGCCCACATGACTTTTGGCGCTTCATCTCCTAGGGTTAGGTTTTTGGATGTATAAGAATTTTGGCATTCTCGTTTATTATAAAAAGGCCTTCAAAGCCTCATTGTAATCATCTTCTTGCGAATGCGAGTAGCCGTCACATCTCTTCTCAGAGATAAGCTGCCACCATTCTAGCGAGTCTTTCACTCGGTATTTTTACAGTTTCTGTACATTTCTTTGATGAATAGAAATCGTGTATTACTGTGTATCTGTGTTTATGGTTTCATCTCTAATACATTTATGTTATATTATTGAATATCTGCAATATCTCTGTGCATTTATTTATTATGTCTCCGCTTTCATTTGATCTGAAAATAGAAGGTTGAATTGTTATGCTATGCAAGCACCCCTACTTCATTAAAATAAACTTTACAGGACCTTGCTTCATGTGTTAAAATATGCAATATAAACTTATGTGTTAAGTTCATGTATCTTCTTGTAAATGCTTATGTGTGAGCAAATGTTCTTTTAGATGGTTAAATATTTACTTTAAACATATATACAGCAACACAACTTGCATCAAATAAACCATCAAACTCACAACAAGAACAAGATGATAAAGGAGTTCACCCCCCTATGGGCTACATCTCCTTGAGCCTCCATAATGGACTTGGCTCTCTGGGATTAATTAGTCAAAAGTTATTTTACAAGCCGTTTATCAACTCCAATGGACAAACAAACTATACCATTGAGATCAGAACACATAAAAACCCCAAAAACGACTAATAGAACTCTGAAAACGGATCATGGCTCATCCGGGCATGACCTCTTCTACATGTGGCCATAAGCTTCCCTGAGCTTCTCTTTGGCAAAAACACCTGTAAAAGTCCTCAAAAGCCTCTGAAACCTGTCCCAATGTGTTCAACGCATATCAATTAGCCAAAAATGATT
Source organism: Picea engelmannii (assembly GCA_009831015.1). Lineage (NCBI taxonomy): Eukaryota > Viridiplantae > Streptophyta > Pinopsida > Pinales > Pinaceae > Picea > Picea engelmannii. Next base: position 13,038 of record ML813599.1, on the reverse strand, counting down.
ATTCATTCACATAAAACAAACATAGGCTCACCAAACCATGTCCTCCATCAAAGAGGGCTTAAAACTCCCTAGAGATTCCTGGAACTTCAATGGTGAAAAACTTGCTGAAGAAGTCTCCAAATGGATGTGAAAATGGAACCAATGGATCCATCATGTCCAAAAACCCCTAGCTGGGCTTTTACGACACCTCAATCGGCCAACAAATGAAGAAGTTAGGCCTCCTCCATTTTCCTCCTTCCACTTTGCTGGAACCGGTTCTACAAAATGCACTTTTGTCTGCATGAACCTGGACCACGCTCCAAAACGCACGTATAAACCTAGCACCGAGCGGTTCTGAATAACCATGCAAACTGTAGGACGGTTAGGGTGCCTCCAGCCCCCAACCGCTTAGCACCTGGGCACATGGCTCACATGACCGCGCTCAAAGGCAAAAGGGGCTAACGGTTTTAAAACGGTGCCAACCGTTCAAACCAAAAATCAAAAACGTGCCCACACATAGGATAAACCACGTGTGCATATAAAATATGGTTAAATAACTCCCTCCCATTTAACAAAATTTATGGTTACATAATGGACCACGGGTTATACCACCGGTCACAAACAACCACGAGCCAATGTATATAAAAATACGGTTATATGTAATACAACACAAACCATGTCGTATTGACTCCCGCGCGGATGTATGCAACATATGGTCATATGCTATAGAATAGAACCATGGGTCGGGGCTATGCCCCGGCCTGCCCCCCTTTCTAAATAACACAACACACCAATTTAAATATAAGTCGGTTGACTTTTATAACAAGGAACACCGACGGGTATGTTGGTTAGCGGAGAGTTATGAAGACTTGGGAAGATATGGAGGTCACCGGTTCGAATCTGGTTGTCTCCACTCAATTTTGATAAACCAACCAAATGAACAAATATGAGGGGACACGTGGCGCCCATGGATTGGGCCACGTGTCCTCATATTATTCGCCAACACCTGGACACGTGTCAACATCCGATATGTCGACAATCATCCAACGAAAATGCACCACGTCACCCCAACTGCCACATTGACTGTACGGTTGCCACGTCATCATGATGGTACGGCCCCCCACGTGGCCATAGGGACTGTACGGACAGGTACAGTCAACATCAAATTTTTTTGCCTGTTTGTCTCGGCGGACAGATCGTGATAACTCCTCCATACGGACTCCGTTTGTGAAAGTAAATATACCGCCGGAATCAGGAAGATGAGACAGACGCAATGGCACCAGTTTCGTTGCAATCCGAGAACTTTGAAAATTGAGCAAATTTTTGCCCCCTGGTCCAGATTTTGATCACACCTTCCCATTGAAAGGATTTTGGACCCACAAAAGCTTATTTGTCTGCTTTTAAGTCATATCAAAATCTTTTTGACAATCACCTGAATACTCTGACATGCCGTGCACTGCAACTAGCTATGCCCCTCAACCACTGCTCTCTGGCTGCTGCTGACCCACTGCTCTCTCTATGCCTGGAAGACTGCCAACCTTCCCACTGAGAATCAAGTCCCTCTTCGAACTCTTTGGCGACAAAATTAGCTCTCCAATGGCTGCAAAAACTTCTTGCGACATCTTGTCACAAGCCAAGAAAACCATCAATCTTGAAAAGAAAATCATACAAGATTGAAAATGATGCCAACAAAATCTTTGTTCTTCAAACAAACTATCGCATCCTATACTCCATCAAAGTACATGGTGTTTCAAAATCAACTTCCAAGTCAATAAACACCATCGACTAATCACAAGTCGAACAACACGATCGACACAACATAGTCGTCAGAAAATCATCAACACCAGTCGAGACTCATTCAAACATCATATCGACTTGCCCATAAATGCACACATAACATTGAAAAGTGCATTTACAATCATAAAAATGCAAGCGTTACTTGCGTAAGAAATCCAACCATTTCTTACCAAGCCAACTCAACGGTGACTTTTGCTGCTGAACATCGTCGTCTTGTGAATCATCTGAACTCACATCAATGATGGAATCTCCACTTCCATTCTTGCCAATATTCTTATCCAACTGCTTTTGAGACTGTGGACGAATAGTTGGATGCAACGTCCAACATTGGTCAACAAGATGACCCCGCTTCTGACAATGAGTGCAAACCTTTTGCATCCTCTTTTCACGCTGCCTTTGCTTAGAAAGTTTCCTGAAAGCGGCCAACCTTTTCCAACACTTTGAAACATGATGGTTAAACAAACCACAATATGTACAAGGATTCCTTCGTCCATTTTTACATATAAAGTTATTATGATTAACATAATCAAATGCAACTGAACGATAAGCAGAATTATACCTTGAACAATCACCTTTATTGCCTCTGTGAGGAGGTGAAGCTGAAGAGTTACAAGCTCTTCTTTGAAAACCATCAATAGTGTCCTTGTCCTCATCACTGTCACAACTACTTTTGCATTCATCTTGAATACAAGCCTTGCATGCTGAAGGGATTGAACTTTCAACAAAAGTTCCTGAACTTTCACCTTTAAAGCCTTTTTGAGGAGGTGAACTCGAAACAAAATTTATCATTGGAACCTTTTCCCTTGTCTCCTCGACTTTGGAATTTGCTCCATCTTGCTGTTCATATCCAAGACCACAAAACCTAGGTCTCTCTTCAATGATAATAGGCTCAACAATGCCTTGTGCATGCTTACCCAAACCTTTACCTTCATAGCCCATTTTTAACAACAACTTGGACTCTATTCCTCTTGTGTGACTTTCAAAACCACCAAAACATTCATCTTTAGAATATAAACTAACATTGCATACCTTATGTTCATGCATGTAATTAGTAAAGGTTTCCTTTGCCTCATGGAGTTGATTCTCCATCTCATGCAACCTTTGCAAAAGCTGGTCTTTCTCCTGCTTCATGGCCATCAACTATTCTTCAAGAACAATGTTATTATCATACATCCATTTCATCAAATCTTTTATAGTTACCAACTCTTCTTTAGATAATGAAAATGTATGAGAACTATCACTA
>ML813598.1:229795-247001 GCA_009831015.1 Picea engelmannii | reverse complement strand
AAATTTAAATAAAAAATAAAATAAAAAATAAAAAATTACAATTGAAATTAAAAATTACAATTAAAATTATAAATTGCAAGCATGACATATAAATTAAATTTAAAAATTAAAAATTATAGTTAAAAACAAATTATAAATAAAAATGAAATTTAAAGGTTTTGGGCACACTATTCAGCCTTGGCGTGCCCACTGCTTGGCCACAAGGTTGGCTCCCACGGCCAAGTCACAGTCCAGTGGACTATGACTTGGCCGCGAGAGCCCAACCCTGTGGCCAAGCAGTATCACACAAAATGAACAGATTAACATAGAAGTAGAACATCATATAAAACTTTGTTATGTGCTTTCCTAATGGTACAATAATGCAGGCTTAAATAGACTTATTTTTCCTTTTATACACGGGTTCTTTCTTAAATCGACTGCTTTCCTAATGGTTAACAATTTTTTGCTTATAGTTGAATGCAGGCTTAAATACACAGGTTTTTTATTATAGTTGAATATTCTGGAGTCATATAGAGGGCTTGGTTCTTGTTTCTTCATTTCTGATTTTAATGATAATTTTAATATTTTTGTTTTCTTATACTACAAATTAATGTTGGAAGACTCAGACTCTTTTAAGATTGGTTTGGCCTATAAACCGATAAGACTCTACCAAAGAGAAAAAAATACTCTGTGAATGATATAGCAAATTTCAGAGGAGTTTGTTGAATGGAGAGTATGACTGAATAGTCTCTAGGGGTGAATTTTTTCAGCGGGGACTTGGCGAGACTCGGGTACTAAACTGGAACTAAACTAGGGTACTAAACTAGAAAAACAGTAATGTAAAAACAAAAACTCAGAAATAGCATAAAGAAGCAACATTACAGTAATAAAAGAACAACATTATAGTAATCTAAACAACATATCATAATCTAAACACTGTAACATAATCATAACATAATCTAAACAACATAACATAATCATAACATAATCTAAACAACTTACCTGTAGCTCATCCTGCCAAGAAAACAGCTCGACCGCTCGCCAACACAACGACTGCGCCCACCAACACAATGACCGCGCCCACCAACACAATGACTACGTCAACACAACCTCCACACCAACACAAAGACCACTCACAATCACTCACAATCACTCACTCGAGAACAAGTGGGAAAACATTACAATAACATTGTGTGGGTAATATATAAACAATTTTTCGGTCGAAAGAATAGTTTGTCTGAATAGTTCTTTCGGCCGAAAGAAGTTTTCGACCTGAATATCTTTCAGCTAAAATCATATTTCCAGATGGAAAAAATTCATCTGACTAAATTAATACACGAAAAATGAGGGTGTCGTCACTGTACCGTTCGATTTGACATTCCAGTGTTTGGCCGAAAAAAATAACTTTCGGTCAAAAAAGTATATTAGTTCGGGCGAAACAATTTTTTTCTAATTTTTGGAGATCATATTGTCATGAAATTGTTACCCACCTCCATGATTTCACCCTACTCTCCTTCCTACTCTAACAACATCATAAGTTTCCCACTTCCGACTGAGCTCTGGGTATCTACAATTTTATCAGGTATTTTATCAACTGGATTTCCTCTGCATATTGGGATTCCCTTCTCTGCTATACATTTCCTCGGTGACCTCTCCTTAACAATGCTGATTTATTTCCAGTAAGTACCAATATGTAGCCCTCTATTTCTCTAGTCTTGATCTAGGTCTTCTCTATTCTAGGGTGGTCATCATAAAATTGGATAAGATTCCTATTTTATTCAAGGAAATATCTCCACTTCCTCCTTCTCTTCAATCAACACCAATGACCAACTCCGTTCACTGCACTCTTATCCTTTGAGCTTGCTGCTCACTCACTCCTTCTTAGAGTATTCTTCTCGAGCTTCTTCATGCTTTATTATTTTGATAATACTCTTGGTGACTAACCATTAGTTCTCATGCATTCTTCTTTTCTCCTTTGATACCACCCTATGCATGTTGGTTGTCTAGTCTTGTGGTGTCTTTCCACCTTTTCGTCTCTTTTCCCAAATTCTCTTGGGATTCCTGTAGACGCAACCCATATCCTACAGTTCCTATATTGAAGGGGTAAATTTTTKATTTCCTTTGTGTCAGTGTGCTCAATTTACCCCCTTCCTTAGACTTCAAGATACCAAACTACCAACAATTATTAATTGCCTCAACCATCGATCTGAACTCCATAATTCATTATGTGGTTTCCTCCTGATCTGGGTATGCTCGTAGGTGTATGTTTACGCTTTACAAGCATAGGTTGGTGATCTAGGATATTTTCTTCAGGTGACTTATTAAAGAATTTTATTAAATGAGCATAAACTAAAGTACACCATAAAGAAGGAAAATCTCAAAAGGAAAGAGACATAAGCATGCAATATGAACACAAAGAACTTGATAATGAAGTTTGTCCCTAGTGGACTACATCTCTGGGTTCTGCTCTCAAATGGGTAGGTATTTTTTATTTTTTTTTAACTAAAACGGTTGAAGGATTTATTAACTGGAAGAAAAGTGGGTCTTTGCTGAGGTGACCCTTATTACAAGGCAGATTTCTAGCTACAGCTGCTTTTGAAGGGCATCATTTTCAGTGAATATGATAAAAACTTTCGTTGTTTACAATTAGAAGACCTTTCACTAGGGAGCTGCCTTTGTTCGCCATCATATCAGCTTCGTTGTTCAGTTTTCTTAAGATATGATAGAAATTGCACGAGTTGAAGTCTAGTAAGACTCTCTTCAGTCTTTCAAGGATTATGTTTAGGCTGGCATTGCTGAACCGAATCTTCATGTTTAGATTTTTTATAATTACCTCTGAGTCTCCAAAAACTTGTAAATCTTTGACTCCTTTTTCTCTGGCGAGAAGGCAAGCTTTGGTAAGCCCTAACATTTCAGCTTGATTGTTAGATTTCTGTCCTAATCCCCAGCAGAAGGAATCTTTTGTAGACCCATCCGGAGAGATTAAGACCCCCCCGGCACCGGCTGCTCCTGGGTTTCCTTTAGACGCCCCGTCAAAGAAAATTGTGAATAAGTTTTTAGACCTCCACCATGACTGGAATTTTTCCTCTTCAATTCTTATTCTCCATTCCAGATTGTCTGTTTTTGGTGGAGGGTAATGCTTACTCGGATGAGGGACAAGCTGGCTTAACCATCTCTTTTCCTCCGGAAGTAACAGAGGATCCTCTTTGTCATACTGCTGTTGTGCCGCTTCCAGAAGGAATGTCTTAGCTTTTGCCACTACTTGCAACGAAGAGTGCCACTCCTCTTTGAATATCATCTGATTGCGAGTCAACCAAAGCTGCCAGCACACATACTTGGGCATCGCTGTCCATATTTTGGTCCAGAAAGATTTAGACGGTATGCGCTGGGGGTAAATTAGATTCCAGGAAGCGAAAAGTTCTGCAACCGAGTTCTGAGGTGGAATAGTAATATGGAAGTACTGAAGAAAGAGCTCCCATACCTCTTTGGCAAAGGTGCAGTCCATGAACAGGTGCTGGGAAGTTTCGAAGTTATTGTTGCAAAGCGTGCATCTGTGAGGCCCCACTATATTCCTTTTCTCCATGTTGTCTCCCGTAAGAATTTTGTTGTGCATCGGGGTCCAGAAAAAGAAGTTCATTTTTGGTATGGAAAGATGATCCCAGACACTTTTCCAAAAAGCCGGTGTCTGGATGATGTTTCTTGAGACCTGCAAAGCTCTGTATCCTGCCGTTGATGTGTAAACTCCTGTCTTACCCCATCCCCATCTGTCTTTAATAAATCTATTGACTGGGGCAGCCTCCTCTAGCAGATCAACAAGGATGGATTGTTGCTGAGTTAAACGAGGAGGAACTCCGTGGAAGTCCCATCCTGCCCAATCCCCTCGGTGATCCCATTTCGAGAGGTCATATAGACTGGTTACTCCTGCTCTCTCCAGCCAATTTATGAGATCTACGGTTTCACCATTTTCTGCTAGGGGTTCTCTCCCCATGATGCTTTGCATCCAGATTGACATTCGTTTTCCATTGCCAGGGATTCTGTACATCAAACTTTTGAAGAACTTACTTCTTTTGCATCACAACTTCCACATTTGTGTACAGTTTGCAGAGCTGTTGACCTGAAGGTTCCTGAGAGAACTGTTTACTCCATATTTTTCTCTAAGCATGGAGCTCACCGGGTGCATGGGATCATCGATCAGCATCCAAAGGATCTTACCTCCCAGCGCTAAATTTGCAAGAGACGGATCCTGGATTTGTAAACCTCCCTCTGTCGTGGGTCTTCTGACAGTCTCCCAATTCACCAGGTGCAGTTTTTTATCATTGCCTTTTCCCCCCTGCCACAGGAAGTCTCGCATGAGCTTAGAGATCTGTTCGTTCACCAATCTGGGCGCTAAGAGAAACGTGGCCTGGTAAAGGGGAATCGCGGACAGCACAGTCTTGATAAGTGTGACTTTACCGCCCCTTGTTAACCAGAAGCCACCCCACGCTGCTATTTTATTTTTGATTTTGGAAATGAGGACCGACCAAACCGATCTTTTATTGCCACCTGAGATAATTGGAAGGTCGAGATACTGAACGCTTTCCCAAATTTTGTGGCCTTTAAACCCGAGGATGGCAGAGATGCCTGCGAGCTCCTGATGACTTATATTCCAGCTATAAATTTATCTTTTGTTATCATTGATTGCAGCCCCCGATGTTCTGCAATATGTTTGGAGAACCGAATCGATTGCTCTTGCTATTCTAATGGAGGCTCCTCCGAGTAAGAGTGAGTCATCTGCAAATAATGCATGGTTTAAGGGTTCTGCCCCAATGGAGGATTTAAGACCCGGGATGTTTCCAGCTATCCTTTCTGCAATGAATTTTCTACTGAGGGTGTCCGCCATGATTATATACAGGAAGGGAGACAGAGGGCATCCCTACGTGATGCCCCTCTGAGTTTGAAAGAAGCTAGTGGGGTGACCATTGACTAAGGGAGCAATCCATGGTTTATCTATGCATGCCTTGATCAACTGAACAAATTGGAATAAAAATCCAAAACAGAGAAGAACTCTGTATAAGAACGCACGGTTGACTCTGTCGAATGCGTTTGCCATATCCAGCTTAATGAGCATTCCTTTCTCTTTCCGATGAATGCTGGAGTGTACAGTCTCCTGAACTTGTATTACATTATCCTGTATATGCCTGCCTTCCACAAATCCGCCTTGGTAGCTGGTAATCATTCTTTTTAACAGAGGTTTAATCCTGTTTGAAAGTAGCTTTGCCATGATTTTGTAGGATGCATTGCATAGAGAAATTGGCCTGTACCTTGCAAATGATTCAGGGTTGGTGTCTTTGGGAATTAATTCCAGGTATGTTGAGTTGATACCTCCACCCACCTTCGCTTTTTTCATGCTCCCCCTGATCATTTTAAGGAGATCATCTTTGATGATATGCCAGCAGGATTTGTAAAAATGAATTGAAAAACCATCAGGCCCAGGAGCCTTATCTGCCTCCATGGACCAGATTATGTTGGTGATTTCTTCCTCGGAAGGAGGCTGGCAGAGAGAATCATTATCTTCTGAGCTAATGAGATGCGGGATATTGGAGAGAAGATCTGCAGTTTCCTCTTCGCTACTTAGAGTGTCTTCTCTATATAAGTTCTTGAAATGGGCTTCTGCAACGGCTTTGACTTGATTGAACCCTTTGCAAACTTGACCATCCCCTATTTTTATTTCTTCTATGTGGTTCCTGGACAGCCTCTCTCTATATTGTCGGTGGAAGTAAGAGGTGTTTCTGTCCCGAGCCTTCAGCCAGAGACTTCTAGATTTAAGTCTCCAGTACTCTTCCTCCCTTCGGAAGGATTGAAATGTAGATCGCTGCTCTTTTACTTCTTTTTCCAGCAGCTCTGTTGTGATATCTTTGTGTTCCATATCTGTTTGCAAAGCTTGCAGAGACTGAACTGCTTCTCTTCTTTGCTCGGTAGGGGAGGGGGTTGGTTTCTTTATCCATTCCTTCAACGCTTGTTTTGTGGCTTTCATCTTTTGTTCCCAGACATAGCTTGGCGATCCCGAGTAGGACTTGGTCCATGTTGATTTTACTGTCTCTAAAAATTCACCTCTGTCAATCCACAAAGGGCTGAAATGAAACGGAATGAGGCCCAACTCTTCTTCTTCTTCCAGGAGTAGCTGAATTGGCTTATGGTCTGAAGTAAATTTTGGCAGAATTTTGGTTGTGATAATCTTTGTGTACATCATTATGGAGCTTTGCACAAGGAATCGGTCTAAACGGGAATAAATATGATCCACTCCTACCCTGTTGTTGGTCCAAGTGTAAATTCCTTGGATTGGATTGAAATCTAAGAGATCCCAAGACTGCATGATTTCCTCTAGTTTAACTAGCATGGGGTCTGTGTTATTGGAGCCTCCCCTCTTCTCTTTTTCTTTTGTAACAATATTAAGATCCCCTGCTATGATGATGTTGCTGGGGGAGTTCTTGTCTAAATAATTCGAGAGGGAGTTCCAGCATTCTCGTTTTTCAACATAAGAAACTGGAACATATAGATTGAAAAGAGAGATGATTAACTTACTTGAGTTGTGCTTCAGCTCCATGAGAATCCAGTGCTGAGTTTCGAAGTGCTTATTCAGATGGAAGATGTCATCGGTCCAGAGAGTTGCCAATCCTCCGGAGGTCCCCCTTGAACTGACTGCTTTGCCAGCTCTTTTGTTCCACTTTGATCTGTTGATTTCCAGAAGGACCTCCCCTTTTATTTTGGTCTCCTGGAGCATTAGAATATCTGAGGGATCTGCTTTCAACAGGTCCTTGACTGCTTCTATTTTAGAGGAATTCCCCAGACCTCTACAATTCCAGGAGGCGAGTTTCATTACTTACTCGATGGGGGGGGTTGGGACCTCCCTTGGAAGGTCTTGGTCTAGTATTTCGGCCAATAGACATTTCTATAGTGGGCTGGTTGCCTTGTGTCTTGAACCTTTCGGACTCCTCCTCCCTCTTCTCTTTGTGGGACTTCCTTCCTGCTTTCTTCGAGGGACGCTCAAAGGTTTCATCCTCTGAATAATCTGAGCTTTCCTCTGGTTTTTTCTTTGCGATTTCTGCATATGAAGGGTTTGAAGGGCTGCCTTGATTGTCCCCAATCTGAATCTCTTTCCCTCCCACTTTGAATGAGGGTGAAGTTTCTGCCTATTCGCCATTCTCTTTTGTTTGTTTTGCATTCCTGTCCTAGTCATTTGCTATTCCATTTTGCACTGTGTCCTTTTCTTTTTCATTACTGTCACTGCTGTGAGATACGGTCATATGGCCTTTTCCTTTTCCTTTTTTTGTGTTTGAGTTTTTCTGGACCAGGGTCCATGCTTCCCCATCGAGTTTTTCGACCTGTTCCTCTACTTTCTTCTTGCAATGCTTTGAAAAGTGTCCATGTTCATGACAGTGTCTGCACTTAAAAGGTAGTTGCTCATAATCCAGCTCCCGTATGTACGTCCACCCAGCTACGGTTAGATTGATTGCTTCTGGAAGCCCCTCTTCTAAGTCCACTTCTACACAGATTCGAGCACAGGAATAATGATCCTTCCTTGTAGCGTGGTCTATGTATTTTCCCAGTGTGTTTCCAATGATCTGGAGGGATTTTTGGTTCCAGCAATGAAGTGGGAGGTGTGGGAGCCTGACCCATACCGGGACTGCTGAGGGAACGTCTTGCATGGGATCGAAGTCAGGTGTGCATTTATTTAGGTAAAGGCCTTGCGGTCCCATAAAGTAAGGCCCATTTCTGAAGATCAATCCCCTATCTTTAGTGTTCTCGAAGACGAAGATGAATAAGCCCTTTCCTACAAAATAGCTTTTGACTCCCTCTTTGATCAAGGGTTTCCAGTTCCTTTGCATCCAATCTTCCACAGATTTAGGCGAAGGCCAGAGGCCCATAAACTAGCCTATGAGGCCTCTCTCGGCCAAGTTCAGTGCTTCTTTACAGGTTTCTTCCTCTGGCAGAGCCACCATGGGGATGGAGTCCATCTTCCTTACGAACTTTTGCTGAGACGTTGTAGGCGGCTGCTTTGGTCCTGTTGCTATCATTTTCCTGAAAGCCTGAACCTCAGGGGGCGGATCGGGGTCCCCTGGAGCTTCCATTGATCCGAGGGAACACTGAAAATCAATCAAACTGGCTTGGCAGCCTCAGGGGCGCGCAGAGGCGACCAGCAGAGCAGACCTAGCTCAGGGGCACACACGCAGTTTCAAGTTAAAGTTATTTTTAATATTTACAAAAAAAAAAGGTAGGTATTTTATTAACTCCACAAAAGAATTGGGAAAAATACATAAGTATACCTTATTCTGGAGTTAAGCTACACAATCTTTTCTTAGATCAAAAAACTAACATCACCATTGCATTCATGGTGTCTAATTACCTAAAAATTACTATCTTCATGCCCCGATTCGAGTCTAACACTTTTAGGCCCATGCCTCAGTTCTTTTTCCCTATCTTTACAATAAATGATTGGTAAAATATCGAAATGCATGCCCTGTCTCGAAATCCATGCCAAAATCCATATGGGTACTCTCTTGGTTCTCCTCGTCTCGTACACTGGAGGAGGCCCCCTTCTTATACAAAAAAAAAATGGTGGTTATGCATTGATGAAGTGGTTTGGTGCATTGGTTGTGAATGTTATATTAAGTCTCTTAGTTGGAAGAGGTCTCGGGGTTGAATCCCATAGGAATCCCCTTTTAAACATATGGTTACAACAAACTTTGGTGCGCTGCTAAAAAATGGCGAAGCGACTACCAAATATGGCAAACGACCTAAACTGGTGGAATATGTCACTAAAACGACGGGCGGTTACATTTGACCGTTGGTGGTGGACATGGTCACATGGATTAGCATAGGAACAAAGGTTGGGTTGAAGGCCTAGACATTTTCTTCCCCCATATGAAGCATTATTAAACTCAAAGAAAATTATTTTCATATTATAAACAAGAACTATATAGTGGTATGTTGGCTAGCGCAGAGGTTGTAAGGTCTTTGGGATGAGGAGGTTACGGGTTCGAATCCTATGGATTCATATAAAAATTTTCATATACCAAAGACTAGAGGGGTACCACATGGTATCCCATGACTAGGCCATGTGGAACCATAACATTTGTCCATGAAAATGACACTTTTCACCACCTAATTCGCCCACGTGTTTTCCATCAACCTATATGACCTTGCCATGTCATTCCATGACAACTCAACACTCTTCAATGCCATATTTATAGATGTGCCACATGTCACCCTTGCAGTGGTGACATGTGTCACCTTGATCTTTTGACTTTTTGACCAAGTTTGACCTAAAATTTGACCGCCTATATCTTTCGATCCGTAACTCTATTTGACAAGACGTTTGCACCGTTAGAAATCTTGTGACACATTCTTCATGACCATTCCATTTTAACTGAGTTTTGGGAAATTTGAATTTTTTCCCTTTTTATGTTTGTTGAAGCCATTCAGAGTGTCCTCTATTGCCTATATGAGTTCTGAGTTGTTATTAGCCTTCTTTGGAACCTTTTTGGATCACGCCTTCCCACTAAGATATTTTTGGACCACTAAAACATTTCATCAATCAATTGATAAGTGAGGGAAGAGTCCCCTCACTTTGTCCTTCTCAATCCACTTTTCCCTACTTCGATGTCTTCCCTTTAAGCCTACTTGAAGATAATCAACATCACCCCTATGTGAAGTCCTCATCCTTCTGTCCAGGATGATATCTTCCTGTAACTCATCCAAGTAATCAGGTGCAAACTCATCAACTTAAGGTATTGAAACTTCATCATCCTAATCCATGATCATGGGAGGCTAAAAACATTTCAAGTTCGTCGATCTGTGGATGAAAAAAAATGCTCCTCTTCAATTTTGTGTCCATCATTCTCCACAAGATAGTCCAAAAATCTCCAAGGAATCAAGTATCTCGATCTAAGAAAATGGACATGGGTAACCCAAAGTGAACCCAAACATACTAAAAAAAGAGATTAGCAGTCTGTTTAGCAGTGATATGCTTTTTACATGGCATCAAGATACACATCTTGCTGAACCTATCCACTACAACATACAAATAATCATGACCCCCTTTGGTCATTTGTAAACCCCCTACAAAATCTATGGAAATGCTTTCCCATGGATGGGATGGAATAGGAAGTGGTGAGTATAGCCCTGATTTTCTATTAATGGGATTACAAGTAGAAAATATCACACACCCCTTTACATATTTAGTTACAATTGCTTTCATTTGAGGCTAGTAATAAAACCTCTGCAAATGATCCATTGTTTTTCCTACCCCAAAATTTCGAGACACAAGAGATGTGTGAGCTTCTCGTATTACATGGACTCACTCACTTGTAGGAATACATAGCTTCCCAAGATGACAGGGTAATTTTCCCTGTAGACAATAGTTCTCTACCTGTGAACCATGGGTTAGATTCTCATATACTTATTTGAAATCTTCTTCGATGACATATTTCTCTACATAGCTATCATGAGATAAAGAAGTATTCTTCAAAATAATAGAAGCAACAATAGGAGGTCTAGAAAGCATATCGGCTACCTTGTTACTTGTACACTTCTTGTACTTGATTACGAAATAAAAATGTTGTAGAAAACCCATCCATTTGTAGTGCCAATATTGTTGCAATTTGGTCTATTCTTTAATATACTGTAAGGGCTGGTGATCTGTATGTATAATTGTTTCCTTCCCTAACAAGTAGTGCTTCCATTTCTTTATGCTTTGAACTAATGCATACAGCTCTTTATCATATGTAGGATAGTTAACAACAACTTGGTTAAATGTTATAGAGTGGTAACATATATTCTTATGATATTTCATCAATATTGCATCCATAGAGTATCCACTGGCATCTGTCTTGATCTTGAAAGGTTGTTGAAGATTCGATAATGCTAATATTGGTGCGGTACTGATCTTCTCCTTCAAAATGTTGAAAGCTTTTTGTTGCTTTCCTTCCCATTGAAAAGTGTTTTTCACACTGGTTAAGGCATGAAAAGGAGTTGCTATAAAGGAGAAGTTGGGAATGAATCTCCTCCAATACTGGACTGCACCTAAGAAGCTTTGGATCTCGGTCACACTTTTTGGATTAGGCCAATTTACAATTACATCAATTTTGGAAGGATCAATTTTCAATTGTCCTCCTCCTACAATATGACCTAAATACACAAGTGCAGTCTTGCCAAATTCACATTTATACATATTCACATACATCTTTTCCCTCTGAAAAGTATCCAATAATTGTTTTACATGCATTACATGTCCATCCCGAGTCCTGCTAAAAACAAAAATGTCGTCTAAATACACAATCACAAAGTCATCTAGGAAAGGATTGAATACCTCATTCATCACACACATGCAATTTGTTGGAGCATTAGAAAGACCAAACAACATAACTAACCACTCAAACAATCCTTGTTTGGTTTTAAAGGCAGTCTTCCATGCATCCTATTTTGCAACCCTTATTTGATGATATCCACTGTGGAAATCCAACTTAGTGAAATAAACAAAATTCTTCAACTGATCAAGTAAATCATCTATATGAGGAAGAGGGTATCGATTTTTCACCGTGATTTTATTTAAATCCTGGTAATCAACACACATTCACCATGTGCCATCTTTCTTTGGCACCATCATGATTAGAGAACCGCAAGGAGATGAATTGGGCCTTATGACCCCTTGATCCAATAATCCCTATACCTGCTTCTTGATCTCTGTCATCTCCAAAAATGACATCCTGTACATGGACACATTAGGAAGAGGACAATCCTGCTGAAGATGTATCTCGTGTTGGATTTCCCTCTTAGGAGGTAATCCATCCCGTTCCTGGAAAATATCATCATACTTAGAAACAATATCAATTAATTCCTTTTTATGAGATGGATCACACCTTTGGAAAGCGTCATATGTCCCAACATATTTCTCTTTTATGACCATGAGTACATATCTGTCATTAGTGGTTATGAATATTTTCATTTCTTCGGTACCAACAAGTGTCATATTTACCCTCATGCTGTGAGCTATAACAATATATTCCACTCCCCCCTTAGTAAGGTGGTATTTTTTCTCATGACGAAAGAATATTACTTTTCTATTATAAATATAAGGACTTCCCAACACTATGCCACATATATCAAGCGGTACAACATCCAAATCCACTTCATCAATCAACTTTGAAGAAATAAAAAATTTGATCCTACATTGTTTGGTGACATTAAGTTTTTCTTGGTCACATACCCAACCAAGGGTCTAAGGCTTTAGATGTGGATTCGTTTCAAGACCCATCTTCTTGACAAGTGCTTCAAATATTAAGTTTACTTGGGAACCTGGATCAAATAATGTATCTATCTTAGTATGTTTAGATACAACTTGTATATGAAATAACTCATTCCTCTTTCGTTCAACAATCTGAGATTCATTATTGGAACTTGAAATAGTATGAAGAGATTATTTACCTTGTAATCCAACCACTATGATATTTCCTTCATATCCTGATTCGGAACCAAGATCTTGTTGCACTGTAGCAACGATCTTTGTCTTCCCCTTTCCACCGAACTATTTTAGTTTATTTTTTGGATGTAGTTTTCAAAAATGGTCTTCATCGTGATTGCTCTTCTTACAATGAGTGCAAGATAGTTTTCCTCCTTCTCTCATCACTGTAGAAGTCTTCTTGTCCTTCCTCTTAAACTTCTTGAAAGTCTTGAGTGGGAAATTGGAAGGTTTCTTCGTGGGATATTCTTGTACATGTTTCCCCCTGTTCTCAAGGTGAGTGACTTGCAAACAAAATTCATCAAGACTAGTGGGGTTAAACAAGAGAAAAGTATGATGAATATAACTGTGAAGTGCACAAATATACTTCATTAAAGTTTCATAAGAATCCAAAAGAATGTTCAATGCAAGAGATTTTTTCCTAAATTCTTCTGTGAAAATTTGTACAGTCTGACCTTTACCTTGCCTCAAAGTTTTCCATTCCATCTTTGCTTTATGTAAATACCCTAATGGATAGAACTGCTTCCTTATCTCTCTTTTAAATTCTGACCATGAGTAAATAATATTACCACACTTACTTATGTCTTGTAGCTTGCTCTCCCACCATATGAGAGCAGTTCCTTCCAACCGAAGAGAAACCAATTGCACTTTAACTTCCTCTTCGTCAATATGATGAACAAAGCAATATACTTCAACCTGTCGGATCCAATTATCTATATTTTTAGGATTAACATCTTCATTAAACATAGGTAAAGAAAACATTACATCAAGCTTTAATAATGGTTTCTTGAAAGAGGCTCTATGGTTAGAATACTGATAGTGATGAGAATGCTCAGAGGAAGAAGAAATAGAACTTGAAGGCGAATATGGAGGCTCAGGAGGATCTCCTCCAACCCCTTGGTTTACTGAAGCATCATCATCAGGTGGTGCTTCCTTTTTCTTCCCTTTCTTCTTCATCCTCTTCTCATAATCTCCATACATTTTCTCGACCATGTTTGACATGCGATAGAAGACCATGTGAAATTTTTTCTCCTATTCATCACACTTGTCCTCTTATGCCATCTTCTTCCTTCGGTATGCATGACCAACTTCGGGATTGAAATTCTTAAGAGTTCCTTCACTCTGCTTATGCTTGGCCCTAGTAAGCATTCATACTGAACAATTCAAGTCAAATATATCCGCTTTGATACAAACATGATCCAAGATATTTTAGTCAGGTGACTTATTAAAGAATTGTATTAAATGAGTGTAAACTAAAGTACACCATAAACAAGGAAAAGCTCAAAAGGAAAGAGAAATAAGGATGCAATATGAACACAAAGAACTTGATAACATATTTTTT
Source organism: Picea engelmannii (assembly GCA_009831015.1). Taxonomy (NCBI): domain Eukaryota; kingdom Viridiplantae; phylum Streptophyta; class Pinopsida; order Pinales; family Pinaceae; genus Picea; species Picea engelmannii. The sequence goes on along the minus strand of ML813598.1, from coordinate 233,184 downwards.
CCCTAATCGACTACGTTCCCAAGTCCTTCTCTCAAATGGGTAGGTATTTTTATTAACTCCACAAAAGAATTGGGAAAAATACATAAGTATACCTAATTCAAGAGTTAAGATACATATGTTTTGTTCAAATTATAAAACTAACATCACCACTGCATTCGTGGCATCAAATTACCTAAAAATGACTGTCTTCACGCCCTGATCTGAGTCTGATACTTTCAGGCCCAAGAGACACCCCTGCCCCAGTTTTCGTGCCCTGTCTCTACAATAAATGATTGGGAAAATACCGAAATGTGTGCCCTGTCTCAAAATCCATACGCGCACACCCTTTTTTCTCTTCCTCCCGTACACTAGCAAAGGCCCCCTTCTTATACAAAAAATTGGCAGTTATGCATTGATGAATCAGTTTGGCACATTGGTTGTGGATGCTATTTTAAGTCGCTTAGTTGGCGGAGGTCTCGGGGTTGAATCCCATACGCCTTCCCTTTTAAACATATGGTTACAACAAACTTTGGCGCACTACTAAAAAATGATAGAGCGACTACCAAATACGGTGGACAGTCTAAACTGGCGGAATATGCCATTAAAATGGTGGGTAGTTACATTTGACCATTGGCGGTGGACATGGTTTCATGGATAAGCATAGGACCAAGGGCTTGGCCGAAGGCCTAGCCATTTTCTTCCCCCATATAAAGCATTATTAAACATAAACAAAATTCTTGTCATATTATAAACAAGAACTATATAGTGGTATGTTGGCTAGCGCGGAGGTTGTAAGGTATTTGGGCTAAGGAGGTTATAGGTTCGAATCATGTGGAGTCATATAAATTTTGTCACATACCAATCACTAGAGGGGTGCCACATGGCAGCCCATATTGTGCCATGTGGCACCATAACATTTCTCCATGAAAATGACACTTGTCACCACCTAATTCACCAACGTGTTTTCCATCAACCTGTACGACCTTGCCATGTCATTCCATGCCAACTCATCACTATGCCGCACCAGTTGTTTGGACGTGCCATGTGTCACCCTTGAAGTGGTGACATGTGTCACCTTGACATTTTCACTTTTTGACCAAGTTTGGCCTGAACTTTGACCGCTTATATCTTTCGATCCGTAATTCTATTTGACGAGCCATTTGTATCGTTAGAAATCTTTCGACACGTTCTTCATGACCATGCCATTTTAACTGAGTTTTGGAAAATTTGAATTTTTTCCCTTTCTCTATCTGTTGAAGCCATTTTGAGCATCCCATGTTGCCTTTGTGAGTTTTGAGTTGTTCTTAGCCTTCTCTAGATCCTTTCTGGATCAGTTGTCTTACTAAATAAGCTTCCTATTTTATTCATAAAAACATCCTAGCTCCACCTTACCCAACCACTCAATCAATGCCTCCTTCATCAATTCCCACTTGTGTATCATCGAAAGTACTTTCAAGGTTGTTATGTCTCAGTAAATTGTTTGGTGATTTCATTAATTAAAACACAATTACATGCTTCATAAACATAATTATCTGAAGTATGAGAATAATTATGGTCTTGGGGGAAAACATGGTGTTACATTCCCCTCTCCCATAAAGAAACATCATCCTCGGTCTTTAAAACACCTTGTTTACACAATTATACAGAAAACAAAATGTGTTTGCCAATATCATGGCATCTTACATCACCCATTTTGCCTCATTTTCTCTGAAATGCTTTCACTACACCTTGACCTACACAATGGCTCAGTTCCAAGACATTGTTTCTCTCTTGTCCATGATGCATTGAGGTTTGGGTTGAAATTATCCCTCTTGTTCCATATGTATCACAGTCCAATCAATAACATGATTAGAATCATGTACATATTTCTTTAAAAAATACACATGGAATACATTATGAACTCTAACATTGGGTGGTAAAGCAAGTCTGTATTCTACTAGTCCTATTTTGTGTAGGACTTCAAAAGGTACATAGTAGCAAGGCTCCAACTTAGCACACATCCCCATTCTCATGGAACTTCTCTTGGGTTTCACTCTCAAATATGCATTATCTCCCACTTTGATCTCTCTGTGAGTTGTCTTACTATCTTCATATCTCTTTCATATATCCTGGGTGACTTTCAAATTATTCCTTATTGTAACCATGGACTATTCCATTTCCTTTAACAATTTTGGTCCAAGTTTGATTCTATCCACTGGACTATCGTGGCTGATTGGAACTCTAAAATTCATGCCATATAGAACCTCAAACAGGCTCATTTTCAATCATTCATGATAACCATTATTGTAGGAAAACTATACCAGTGGTAGATATTCTTCCCACTGCTTAGGCTGATGAATAACATGCATCCATTTCATATGATCTAGTACTCTATTCACTCTCTCGATTTGACCATCTGTTAAAGGATGGTAGGTCTTGCTAAATTCCAATTGCATTCATAATCCTCTAAACATGCTTTTCCAAAAATGTGAGGTGAACTTGGCATCTCTATCCGAGATTATGGTCTTGGGAAAACCATGTAATTGGAAAATTTCCTTCATAAAAACGTTAGCAACATCTATGGCTTTGAAAGTAGATTTGATGGGAATAAAATGAGCTTCCTTGCTCAACTTATCCACTACAACCATGATCACATCACGTTGCTTGATTTTCCTTGTTATATCTATTATAAAATCCATGGAAACCATTTACCATTTCCACTCCGAAATTGATAGAGGAAGCAATAGCCCAACATGACGTTTGTGCTCAACTTTTACTTCTTGGCTCTCTAAACATTTTGCAGTGTACTAAGCAATGTATTGCTTCATTCTAGAACAATAATACAATTGTGTTACTTTTTTCACCATTTTATGGTAACCAGGGTGACATACATAGGGTCTTCTATGGAACTCATCCATAAACAAATGCCTTAAATATGATAAATTAGGCACATACATCATGTTGTTGTACAACAAAAAATAATCATCCCCAAGATAACATCCTTCATATTTGTTTTCCCTGGGTTCTTGTTGTAACCATTTTATGACTTGATTGAATAACTCATCTTCCTACAAGAGGGTTTTAATCATTTTCTTGATATTATACTCTCCTACACCTGTTTTTGTTAAGTGCATAGTCTACACACTTCGCTAGAGTGCATCTTCCACTCTATTGTTTTTCCTCTAATGTGTTTTATTTCAAAATCAAACTTGTTAATCAACACCATCCATCTTTCATGTCTAACATTCAATATTGGATGGTCAAATAGGTACTTCAAACCATAGTGGTATGTCATTGGGACAAATATTCTCCCTAGCAAGAAATATCTCCACATATTCAATGCATGCACAATTTCCACAAGCTCTAGATCATGGGTAACATACTTTCATCCTCATTCATTTTTCGTGATTTGTAACAAATCACTTGGCCAT
>ML813598.1:203789-216832 GCA_009831015.1 Picea engelmannii | reverse complement strand
CTCATGGAATTACTTTATTTTTTCATCATGATACATCTCTGATAGGTATTCTCTTTAGAAGTTTTGCTCAAATTTCTTCCACATCAGTTTGCTTTTCTTAAATCCTCTGATTTCCTTGAGGTATTCCCACCAATTGGAATCTCCTCCATTCGAATTAAAAATGGTGATCGTTTCCTCGGTAGTCTCAGAGTAACTATGTACCTGAAAGTACTTCTTTAGACCAAACAACCATGCCTCAAATTCTTCTCCTTTCTTGATTTCTCCATCAAAGGTAGGTGGCTTAGTCTTATTCAATTATTCAGTCAAATAAATATGAGAATTATTCCTCTTTTTATTCTCATGGACACTTGAATCTATGCCACTATTGGACAACTCTACCGAAGTAGTCTTCCTGCTAGATGACTCTATGGAAACACTTCCACTAGATCTACATTTCTTGGAATTTCGATGCCTCTTTCTGGAGGAACTCTTTCCCACATCACTGTGAGCCAATCCATGATTCTGAGCATATGAAGGGGTTTTAATCCTATCTGAATGATGCAAATCTACATTACTTGGGAATTGTTGCATATGTTTTTGAATCTCTGACAAGCTCTGCAGTAACACTGCATTCAACTCAGTCTATTCGGCCTTAGCTCTCATGAACCTCTAATTGTATTCCTTTAAACTTATAACAGTAGCCAACAAATATAGAGAGGTTTCTCTATCACTTCAGCTATCAGATTCCTCATCTCGGAGGTACGAGGTGTCTTCCATACTATATTGTACCATTCATCTCTGCTACCTTTTACTACATCCTACGTGATAGAAAAATAATTGTTATTAGTCATGATATTAACAATTTAAAACATACATACTAGAAAATATTAAAATATTTATAAAACAATTTTAAGCGACCTTAGTGGCCCATTCAAGTCTATATTTTTAAATCTAATCTAATACCACTCTATGAAACAATGAACCCCCTAACCCTTTCATAGGCTGGTGGGATGTTAACATTTATCTTTCTCAACTCAACTCTTATCTGATCCTAAGGACCATGGATGGAGTTTTCTCTTCGAGAGATTTCCAATGACTATAACCATGCCCAAATATGATCTATGGATCTAGGGTTACATCCTCTCGAAGCATCCAGGCTCTCAATATCAAAATCCATCTTAAATCCACATGGCTTCCTTCCACTAGTACCATCTGATGTGGCACCTATCCTTAACTCTCTATTCATTGGTTTTGACTTCCACAAAACCTTTCTTCGTTGTCGTCATCATCGTCGGGGTCTATCTCCCACGAGTTACCATTTAACCCAACACTAAATTTTTCGATGATGATATCCATCGGTAAATTCCCAGATCCAACTACTCTCAGTCTGTGATATCTAGTGGCTTCAATCGTGCCAACACTGCCAACTAGCATGGTCGTTAAATCATGTACTCTCAAGCTTTTCTGAGGTGGAATGGCTGGGACCTACACTAATCAACGATTGATATTTCATCTCACCTCCTTGTTTACCAATGACTATCATTTAACCTTAAGGCCCTGTCATCATCAACACATGCCCTTATCCTCACTTCTAGACCCATGCCCGACATCCTCCGATGAATGAATGAGATCATGCGGCATCTAGATCTAACAGTCTAGATTGCAGTCGAATCCATAAAGGATTTCAACCCCATAAAAGACCACTCATGTCCATTAAGCACTCCACTTGTGACACATTTCATCCCCGAGAAATATGCTGGCTCCCATGCTAGAACGCCACATCGATATGATGTCATCAACCCATTTTCACTTAATCGAAACCTACGACAATCTATTGCGAAGATCAACTCTCGCTTGTGTATAGATAGATGACTCTTTTCTCTTTTCAATACTTTCTTCATTTTCGACGATCCTTGAGTCCCATCACTCAACTTCACCAACCTTTTATACCCTGACGATGATGCAGATGACACCAATGTTCTAGATCTCGTTGAGGTCACTCCCAACGATTCGATGATCGTTGTCATGTCTCTAGGATCTCGTTGTCGTTGTCAGAATTCACATAAGTCTTGACATTCTATCATTCCTGATGATGATTCCTTTCTCGACGAAGCACTGAGATCCCCTCACCCTACCGAATCAATGACTATAAACTCTCCCGAATCAACACAGGGTTCCTCTACTGATGGACACATGACTTAGGGACTTAGCCATTTTTCAAGGATTCTTGAAGGATTTTACTGTGTCTTTAGGAGTCAGAAAACTTCTCTAATACCATCAAGCATATTTCTGATCTAGGTGGATATCAGTGGCCACCCACCTTTTCCAACTGGCTCAAAACATTTTTCTGGCAATTTTGGTAATTTACTATTTTTAGCAATTTTTAACTTCCGGGGCCATTTTGAGGGCCTAAATGAAGGTTTTTAGGGATATATCTTCCCAATTATAGCTGAAGGCTTTGTTTTATCCCCCAAAATGAATCTCTTCGAAGATACCTTTCCAACAATCTATCTTACGACCCAAACAGAGATCGCATGCCAAAGTTATGCTGTCAGGAAGTTGATACACCAAACTACCAAAAACAGGGTCCACAAAACTGTTGGCTTTTCATCTTTCAGGGTTAGGGTTTTGTATTTTCTTTATGATAAAAAGTCATTTGGAGCCTCATTTTAAAATCATCTTCTTGCAAATGTGAGTAGCAGACAAATCTCTTCTCAGAGATAAGCTGCCACCATTCTGGCGAGTCTTTCACTCTGTATTTTTACAGTCTTTGTACATTTTCGCGCATTAATAGAAAATTGTGTACTACTATATCTATGTGTTTATGGTTGCATCTCTAATAAATTTMTGTTATATTATTGGATATCCGATATATTTTTGTACAATTCTTTATTATATCTCCTCTCTCATTTCATGCCGAAAATATTCTGGATTAGTGGTTTCCGAGCAGGCTGCTCTTGATCATTTTTTTCAGTGCATGTCCCCGAAGAGGTCCGAGTATAGAAAGTTGGGTCTCATCAAACAACCACTATGGAAGAACCTCTCCTTTCAAGGTATAGGTTAATTTTGATATTCTCGTATTTGAAGGTCAGATAGATACAAATGCCCTAGACAAATGGTTAAATTTGTTAGAAGGTTATTTCTCTGTTCATAATTTTTTCGACAGGGAAAAGATCACCTTCGCACTCCTTAAATCTCTCCCCCATGTCAAACATTGGTGCGAAACTTACTAGGAGAAAATTTCCACAGAGGAGTGTAGAATATATGGGGTCGAGCCCACTTGGAATTTTTTTGTGGATGCGGTAATGGAACAATATTACCCTGTTGGAAATTATGAAGACTAGTACATGAGATGGACCACACTGCGGCAAGAGAGGGGCCAAGCAGTTCTAGAGTTCACCAATACCTTTGATACCTTGCACACCAAGCTGGGTATCAAAGACTCCAAACGACATTTGTTTCTGAAATACCATGGGGCTCTACACATATACATCCAAACTAAAATGGATTTTCTGGACATCTCATCACTCAATGTTGTTTATCGATATGTTGTTAAAATCGAGAAAAAATTTAAGCACCAGAACAAACGAGAGTTTGGGTCTGCAAATCTGCAACAAACAAAGTATGATAAAGATGACCCTAACAAACAGTCTTCCGAAAATGATGCAGATGCCATCTCTGCCTCGACAGAGTCTCTGCGCAACCTCCCGGTCTTAAGGATTGTTTAGTTTCTTTTATGAGCTGAAGTGACTCCTTTTGACTCCCTGCTGGAATCTCCAGTTATCGATCCACAGGTATTTTTAGAAACTCCTCTGTGCGAACAACACTAGGCATGAGCTCCTTTCTCCCCAAGTGACTGCAGTGCTATGACCAAGGGCCTAACCGAAAGTCTCTTGTCACAACCTTGCAATTTCGTGAGTTCATGAGTCGAAGCCCCTAACTCTTCCTTTCCAAATTCACGATACTGGAAATCATGAAATGGGTATGGCTCCTTCTCTGTTAGCACCCTCCGTGCATGACCACCGGCTAGGATTAAGTGCTATCACCTCTCGCTACTCGCCACTTCGTGAGTTTCAACGTCGATCTCCTGTTCTCTTATCTCGCAAATTCCTAAGACGCGAGAAGTCAACGGAGTGTTGACTCCTTTTCCCAGGCGATGCGTATCCACCTATCAACCATGTGGGCCCCACCTCGTGGTTCTACCTCGTGTCCACACTCATGCCTCAGATCTCATCACTTCACGAATTTTGCAGTCGAGATGAGGTCCTCTCAACCTTTGAACCTCCGAATGCGCGATACACACGATGAGGCTTTGATCCAACGGTCCTACATGACCTAGATCCTACGACTGTCCTTTCTCCTCACAATTTCACCACTCGCAACTTGGAGCACCCAACTCCTGGGCTCTCATCTTGCGAACCTCCGAGTTCATGAGATCTGAATCCTATACCCCTTTGGCACTTTGTCGATCTCTCGATCGCTTCCACCTGTCCTCCTCAGATGGACAGTCCTGATCTATTCGCGACTTCACTACTTGCAAAGTCAAAAGAATTCCCTCTATGAATTTCGATGTCTGAATCCTCGATATGGACGATCTCATGACACATGTCCTCCTCTGGATGGATGGCTTCGATCCTTTCGGGACTTCACCAGATACGAAGTCAAGATGCTCACCTTTGTGAGTCCCGGTGCTCGAATCTCTGAAATGGACGATTTCGCGACATGCGTCCTCCCGCAGATGGATGGATTAGATCTAATTCTCCATTTTGCGATTTCTAATGTCGAGGGCTCGGAATCTCATCCTCCAGACTCCCAAACTTTCGAACGTCGAAATCCCGATATTGACACTCCTTTGGGACTTTCTCTCTGCTTACGAGGGTTTAAACCTTGAGCTCCTCTCGACAGATCTGACGACAGTCAGCTATTCTGAGCGAGATCTAATGGCTCAGAATCTCTTCAGCTCCGCGTGCTCTTCCACTGCTCCCTAGACGTGAAATCTTCAACGATCCAGATCTCTTCAGAACATCCGACGACAACTATTTCTCCTCCTGAGCTTTGGCACACTTTCTTCCAACACTTAGAAAAATTCCAATGTTCAAAGGCCTCGACCTTTGTTCTCCTTTATCTGCGATCTCTTCGACTTGAGTCCTCACCTACATGCATAAAAAAGATGCGTCTCCCAAGCTTTAGGGAACCCCAAACCCCTCAAAGAGTTCTGTGAATTCTGCACTCCTCGCAGAGTCTTCGCACACACAGTGCTATCTCTTATGAGCTTCCTTCTACTCAGACCTCTAAGGGATTTTATCCTTTTTCCTTCCTCCTTCAGATGGAGAACTTGGATGCCCTCCTGGCTATCCTTCACTCAAGAAACCTCTTGTTGAGTGTTTCAGTGTGTTCAACAACCCTGCGAAGATCCTTCAGTGGATTCTTCTTCAATATCTGAACTGAAAGAGTTCCTTCTGTGTGCTATGGAACTTACTCAATGCCCTCCTGGCAGAGTCTCAAGAATCCTCAGTGAATATTGCTTCTTAAAAACTCCCAACAGAGTTCTTCCTTTGTGCACACCTTGCACTAGCTCAATGCCCACCTGGTAGAGCTTTACACAACTCAAAGAGAGTCTCTATCTGCAACTGTGTCTCACCTACACAGCCTTGCCTTCTGAGGTGTTCAACAACCTCACAAGTCTTTCCTGAATTGATGATTTCAGCTACTATGCCCACCTAGCACGTCTTTGTCTGAATCCATAGAGTTCAGAAGTGCTTCAGTGCACTAGTATTCAGAGACCGCAGTACTCTGTCACGCCCTCCTGGCATGAAACCACAAAGAACCTCACAAGCCTGAAAATCAAACAACTCCCTACAAATGAAAACCTACAGCATAAACAAAACACACACAGACACTCATTCAACATAGGGAATATATGCAGGAGAAACTACTTCTTTGTATTAAATGGAAAATGCCTATTTTTACAAGGGTGTTCTCGAGCTCGGACTTTAATAGAGTCTCGGCTCCTTCTCTATGCACACTCGCTCTCTCTTGTGCATGCTCTCCTCTTTCAAAAATGAGATACCATGATCTTTTTACATAAGGGGGCTCTTAGAGCTCTTCCCTCCACACTCACCTACCCTATTCAATTACATTGAATGGGCTGTCTAGTCCACAAATTGGATCTAAATCTTAGCCTTCAAACATTAAAGGCCTGCCTACTTCTACGCTTGTGCAAAGCATGCAATCACGGCTCAACAACCTAAAACATTTAATTACATTCAATTTCAAAATTGAAAATGAGGGTTGCACCTCTCTTCAGCCTTGAATGCTCGTGCTGATGTGGCTGGCTAGCTGACATGGAGAGATTCTCCTACATCATACTCCTGAGCTGCAAAATTCATGAGCTCCTGCTCATGAGCTTCCACCTTCATCTTTGGAAATCCTCCTGGATCCCAAATCATCTTCTGGAGCTGTCTCCTCGCTCCACTTCCTCGCCGCTGCTGCTTCTTCTTCTCTACTCAGCCTCTCCTCCTTTCTGGTAGTCTCTGCTGACCTAATCATCAACTCCCTGATCATCTCGATCACTTCATCCATCGGCTCCAGTGGCTGGATTTGTTCATGTAGTCTCCTCAGTTGCAAAATTTGCCTAAAATTGGGCAAATCATTGTGATCTCCCATGCTTTCCTCTTCATCTTCTTCTGTGGCCTTAACTTGCCACCCTGCTACAAAGTTCAGCTCTGTAGTCTCCCCTTGACTGACCTATTGTTCAGTCACTTTCTCTGACATCTCAACTTATACCAATTCTCCTACTGGCTTTGGATTGTTCATCCAATCCTCCAGCATCTCCAACTCCATCTCCCATGGAGTGAGAAATTTGTTTGCCTGCTCTTCGGCTTCTTTTGCTGCTAGCTTCAGTGTTGTAGCTTCCTCAACTTCCTGGCTAAAAGTATTGATCCACTCCTTAGAATGCTCATCTTCTTATTCTGCTTAGGCAGTCTCAAATACCTGCTCTGATTCTTCTCTGATAGTCTCAGCTAGCTGTCCTACTTCTGCCATTGTTGCATCTGCAATACATATTTCTGCCTCCTCTTGGGAAAATGGTAGGAATATCTGAATTCCCCCAATCATTAGAAGGCTCCTCAGATCCTCCTCTTTTGTCAGCTACATCTGCTGATCCAAACTCACCTCTGAGTTTATGAGACCCTCAGATAGTCTCATCTGCTTATCCCTGCCCACCTAGCAAACCGATATTTCTTCACTGCTTCCCTGGAAGACTACGAGATCAACTGATCCCATCTCCATTAGCACCTCAAGATGAGTTGAACTCACCTCCAAGCCCATGAGACTTTCAGACAGTCCCATCTCTGTTCCCATGCCCACCTAGAAAATTGGAAACTTTCTACTGCCCTTCTGATAGTCTATGACATCCTGCAGTGATCTCGATCCATTGCCCACCTAGCAATGTGAAATTCCATGGCTTTCCTCATGATAGTCTATGAGATCCCACAACAATCTCAACTCTTTGCCCACCTGGCAATTGGGAATTTCCTCTTTGCCCTCCTGAGAGTGCTTGAGATCTTCATCTGATCTCATTTCATCCTCTGCATCATTGAGATTTCTCCCAGTCTCTGGTTCACATATATGAACCCTCTCTTCTGTTCTATTGAGGTTTCATCATGCCTCAACCACCCTCTTAACAGTCTATGTTGTCTTCTAGCCATCAACTCCTTGACTATCCATTTTTATTTCGTCTTCATGGGCCATTCATATACCCATCTTGACTTGGTATTCTACTGCATATGCAATGCAAGTTTTTCTATCTCCGCCCTTAGATCATCAAGTTCTTCATCTATTTCTACTTTTCTCATCAGCTCTGGGTTCTTCTTTCCAGCGTATCTACAACCTTCAGTAGCCATCTCGTTGTCCTTGTCTGCTCTCTTGGCAAACCTGCTGTTGTCACTCTGATCCTGAGTGTCTCTAGCTTCTTCCACAGTCCTCTTGATTGTCAATGGACTATTGCCTACTTGCAAACAAATCCTTTACAGAGCTTCCCAACACTCTATCTTCTTCTCTTTGCTTCACCTGAAATCTACAGATGAATTCCCTCCTCTAATACCATATTGATGTGTATCAGAGTCCTCCTTCACCTCCAACTTCCCTTTCCTGAAATATACAGACAAGATTCAAGCTCTGATACCATATTGATGCAGATGCCACCTTTGCCTCGACAGAGTCTCTGTGCAACCTCCCGGTCTTAAGGATCGTACAGTTTCTTTTATGAGCCGAACTGACTCCTTTTGACTCCTTGCTGGAATCTCCAGTTATCGATCCACAGGTCCTTTTGAAAACTCCCCTGTGAGAACAACACTAGGCATGAGCTCCTTTCTTCCCAAGCGAACACAATGCGATGACCAAGGGCCTAACCCAAAGTCTCTTGTCGCAACCTCACGATTTCATGAGTTCGTGAGTCGAAGCCCCTGACTCTTCCTTTCCAAATTCATGATACCCGAAATCATGAAATGGGTATGGATCCTTCTCTATCAGTGCACTCCGCACGTGGCCACTGGCTAGGCTTAAGTGCTAGAACATCTCGCTACTTGCCGCTTCGCAAGTTTCAACATCGATATCCCATGCTCTTATCTCATGAATTCCCGAGACGCGAGAAGTCAACGAAATGTTGACTCCTTTTCCTGGGTGACGCGTATCCACCTATCAACCATATGAGCCCCACCTTGTGGTTCTTCCATGTTTCCACACTCGTGCCTTGGCTCTTGACACTTTGTGACTTCTACAGTCGAGACGAGGTCCTCTCAACCTCTGAATCTCCGAATGCATGATACGCACAATGAGGCTCTGATCCAACGATCCTCTGTGACCTATATCCTACGACTATCCTTGCTCCTCGCGATTTCACCACTCGCGACTTAGAGAACCCAACTCCTGGGCTCTCATATTGCGAACCTCCGAGTTCATGAGATCTGAATCTTGGACCCCTTCGGCACTTCGCCGATCTCTCAATCGCTGCCACCTGTCCTCCTTAGCTGGACAATCTTGATCTCTTCGTGACTTCGCTACTCGCAAAGTCAAAAGACTTCCCTCTATGAATTTCGATGTCCAAATCCCCAATATGGGCGATCTCATGACACCTGTCCTCCTCTGGATGGACGGGTTCGATCCTTTCGAGACTTCGCCAGATACAAAGTCAAGATGCTCACCTCTATGAGTCCTGGTGCCCGAATATATGAAATGGACGATTTTGCGACACGCGTCCTCCCGCAGATGGACGGCTCATATCTAATTCTCCCTTTCATGATTTCTGATGTCGAGGGCCCGGACTCTAATCCTCCGGACTCTCAAACTTCTAAACGTTGAAATCTCGATATCGACACTCCTTCGGGACTTTCGCTCTGCTTATGAGGGTTTAAACCGTGATCTCCTCTCAACAGATCTGACGACTGTCGACTATTCTGAGCAAGATCCAATGGCTCAGAATCTCTTCGGCTCTGCATGCTCTTCCATTGCTCCCTGGACGTGAAATCTTCAACGGTCTAGATCTCTTCGGAACATCCGACGAAAATTATTTCTCCTCCTGAGCTTTGGCGCACTTTTTGCAAACACTTAGAAAAATTCCAATGTTCAAAGGCCTCGACCTTTGTTCTCCTTTACCTGTGAGCTCTTCGACTTGAGTCCTCGCTTGCACACATAAAAATGCTACTTCTCCCAAGCTTTAGGGAACCCCGAACCCCTCAAAGAGTTATGTGACTTTTGCACTCCTCGCAGAGTCTTCGCACACACAGTTCTATCTCTTCTGATCTTCCTGCTACTCAGACCTCTAAGAGATTTTATCCTTTTTCCCTCCTCCTTCAGATGGAGAATTTGGATGCCCTCCTGGCTATCCTTCACTCAAGCAACCTCTTGCTGAGTGTTTCAGGGTGTTCAACAACCCTACGAAGATCCTTTAGTGGATTCTTCTTCAATCTCTGAACTCAAAGAGTTCCTTCTGTGCGCTATGGAACTTACTCAACGCCCTCCTGGCAGAGTCTCAAGAATCCTCAGTGATTCTTGCTTCTTACGAACTCCCAGCAGAGTTATTCCTTTGTGCACTCCTTGCACTGGCTCAATGCCCACCTGGCAGAGCTTTACAGAACTCAAAGAGAGTCTCTGTCTGCAACTGTGTCTCACCTACACAGCCTTTCCTTCTGAGGCGTTCAACAACCTCACAGGTCTTTCCTGAATTGATAATTTCAGCTACTGTGCCCACCCGACACGTCTTTTTCTGAATCCGCAGAGTTTAGAAGTGCTTCAGTGCACTGGTATTCAGAAACTGCAGTACTCTGTCACGCCCTCCTGGAATGAAACGAGAAAGAACCTCTCAAGCCTAAAAACCAAACAACTCCCTGCAAATGAAAACCTACAACATACATCTACAGCATAAATAGAACACACACAGACACTCATTCAACATAGGGAAGATATGTAGGAGAAACTGCTTCTTTGTATTAAATGGCAAATGCTTGTTTTTACAAAGGTGTTCTCGAGCTCAGACTTTAATAGAGTCTCGGCTCTTTCTCTATGCACACACTCTCTCTCTCTTGTGCATGCTCTCCTCTTTAAAAAATGAGATACCATGATCTTTTTACATGAGGTGGCTCTTAGAGATCTTCCCTCCACACCCACCTACCCTATTCAATTACATTGAATGGGTTGTCTGGTTAACAAATTGGATCTAGATCTCATCCTTCAAACATTAAAGGCCTACCTACTTCTACGCATGTACAAAGCACGACCTCACGGCTCAACAACCTAAAACATTTAATTACATTCAATTTCAAAATTGAAGACAAGGGTTGCACCTCTCTTTAGCCTTGAATGCATGCGCTAACGTGGCTAGCTAGCTAACATGGAGAGATGCTCCTGCATCAGAAAACCAGTCTAAGCCATAGGAAAAGAAGGGTCATGGGAAGACAAAGAAGGACAACGAAAAATTGTGCGATTTCCACAAAGTCCCCTAGCACAACACTGAGGAATGTCGCTCAAAATAGTCATTGGTGGTCGAGATCAAAGATAAGGAGTCGAACCTTGATTCAGAATCTGATTCTGAAAATACTGGTAAAAGACAAATCATCGACGCCTACCCCACTGCTATTGTCACGATTGCAACAATTCAACTAGAAGAGCCAACGGATCCTGAAGAGGGGGAGCACATTTTTTCATTCATAGATGTGGGTGAAGGGGATGCCACTGCATTTTATTGTTGATAGCAGAAGCCAAAAGAACTTGATCTCAGTAAAGGTAGTCAAACAATTGGCATTGTTGACAACACCACACCCAAAGCCATACAATATCGGGTGGCTTTGCCAAGGACAAGATCTCCATGTCAACCAACAATATTGATTGTCATACGTCATCTAGCCCTTCAAGGATGAGGTATTATGTAATGTTTTTCCATTGGATGTCTATGATGTTCTCTTGGGCCAACCATATATATGGAAGCGCCATGCTATTTATGACTCTCGACCTTGCAGTGTCATTTTTTTTCTTAGGGGTCATCTCTATAGAATACCAGAGGTAGTTCTGACTACTGTTCCACCTAAATAGTGCCACAAGTTAGTATCTCATACTACAAAATTCAACTTCTTCACAATCTGTTGAAAAGGTGAATACAAGGATATTGCAACCACTATGGCCTCGGTCCAAACACCTTCTATCCAACAAAAGAAGGTCGACAAGATTGCAACAAAGTGTAAATCTTCCTTCTGCACACAGGCATCTCATGTAGCTAGACTGGTTAAAAATGTCCAACCCTTCCAGCCACATGTTCGTGACAACCTTCAACAAGCTAAGCAGTGCAACTTCTCTAACAAGACAAACAACTCATCGAGATGCAGATTCAACAAACGCTTTTCCCTCTCCCCCGGGCACTCAACACAATGGACACCATTGCTTCCTAATGAGGGAGGATTTATCTAGGTGGATATCTGTGACCACCCACGTTTTTCAACTTGCTCAAAACAGTTTTCTAACAATTTTGGTAATTTACTATTTTTAACAGTTTTTAACTTCCGGGGCCATTTTGAGGGCCTATATGAAGGTTTTTTTGGGATAGAGCTTTTCAATGATAGCTGAAAGCTTTGATTAAGACCTCAAAATGAATCTCCTCGATGATACCTTTCCAACGATCTATCGTGCGCCCCAAATGGAGTTCGTATGCCAAAGTTACGCCCTCGGGAAGTTGATACACCAAACTATACAAAACTGTTGGCTTTTCATCTTCCGGGGTTAGGGTTTTGGATTTTCTTTATGATAAAAGGGTCTTTGGACCCTCATTGCAAAATCATCTTCTTGCAAATGCGACACATCTCTTCTCAGAGATAATCTGCCACCATTCTAGCGAGTCTTTCACTCTGTATTTTTACAGTCTTTGTACATTTTTGCTCATTAATAGAAAATTGTGTATTATTGTATCTCTGTGTTTATGGTTGCATCTTTGAAACATTTCTCTTATATTATTGGATATCCGAAATATCTCTGACACTTCTTTTTTATATCTCTGCTCTCATTTCATGTCGAAAATAATCCGGATCACTTTCAACTTTGTGAGAGATAAGCTTCTTGCATATCTTGCAATATTTCCACATAGGGATTGAGACTTCCTCGGGACTCAAGGTCCTCTATTCCTCAGAGGACCTTGACTGCCTCAACCACCGATATGACCTTCACAATTGGTCACATGGTTTCTTGTTGATTTGGGTATATGCTTTGCAAGCATAGGTTGACTTGCTAAACAAGCTTCACAAGTTTCTTGTTTTCGTCATAAAAACATATGAGTTCCACCTTACCCAACCACTCAATTAATCTGTGCTTCATCAATTTCCACTTGTATATCATGGCGAGTACTTTCAAAACTGTTTTCTCTCATTAAATAGTTTAGTGCTTTTATTAATTAAAACACAATTACACGCTTCATAAACATCATCATATAAAGTATTAGCATAATTATATTCTTCAGAAAAACAGGATGTTACACATTGATATTAAGACTTTCCCAAACAATGGATATTTTTTTATGATCAAAC
>ML813598.1:138305-163835 GCA_009831015.1 Picea engelmannii | reverse complement strand
AGTACGCCTAAATATGGATTCTTTTATTCAATCGGCGGCGCTCCTCAAAATAGTCACGACCGTGACCCTGGCGTCTCCCTTTGAAGTCTTTTCCATCTTCCCGTGCAGGCGCGCACGACGAGGTGCGGATGCTCCTGCATCAAAATCTTTTTCCCTGGGAAAATGACATTTGTTTTTCGTTTAAAGTGTTACCCTTTGATAGTGAACAAAGAGTACACACCTTTTAAGGCTTCATAATATTTCACTTGGCGACTCCACAAATAATAAACTGGCATTTGGTCGAAGGAATACCAAACAAAACCCGTATGGTAAGAAGATTACGCCCGTTACTGATCCCAAAAAGATTCTAAAGGTGAGAGGCTCTCTTAAGCCAACCGTTGCAATTTACAAACTTAAAACCCCACCACTAAAGACTAAGAGTTCTTCTGAACCCTCAACTTCGCTCAGTCCTCTCTTTGATACTAAAGTTTCAACGCCAAACTTCTCCAAAGTTAGGAGTGAGATTCATTTAACTATTTCCTTAATACACAAAGGAAAGGGCCCTCTTGATAGTTCATCGGTAGTTGACATACCATCCTTTAGTTGAATTTCTCGACTTCACCAAATTCTAAAGAGTGTGTTGCACACTCAGTTTCCACAACCGTCGGTTCTCCTTATTTTGTCTCTTGCAAATCCGAGGAGCCAAGTCCTCGTGTCCCTTATCTTTCCTCATCGGATTTTCCTCTTCGCGAAGAGAACAAAGAGTCACTTTTAATTTTCCAAAACCCCCTTTATAACTTTCCACAAATAATGATGGCAGCCGCTGGAGGAGGAGGTGGAGGGTTTATTGGAGGAGGAGGAGGAGGAGCCCCTCTAGGAGGAGTTGGAGGCCAAGGGCCTGCTCCCCTCCCAGAGTGTTTGTGAAAGTTGTAGCCAGATATGCTCCCTTAGTATTTCCTATCCCTCTACACGACCTTCCCGAAAATTACATAAAAAATTTACCAAAATTTATCGGGGAAGGGGATCTGACAGCGACATAACATATTAATTTCTTTGATCAATTCACTGACATTCTAGGTATCAAACATGAGGACGTATATTCAAGACTTCTTGTCCAAACCTTCAAAGTCCAGGTCCAAACTTGGTTTCGGAGCCTACCTGCAGCTTCTATCTTGTCTTTTGATGCTTTGGAAGATTCTTTCCTCAGACAATGGGGCGAGAGAAAAGACCATCTATATTATTTAACCGAATTTGGGTCTTTGAGGAAAAAGAACTCAGAAATAGTCATGGAATTTATTCAGAGATTCAACAAACTGTATAATAAAATCCCAACCGAGGTTAAACCATCCCAACCTGCAGCTAAAGTGACTTTCGCCGAAGCTTTCGAACCGGATTTTGCACTCCTTTTGCGAGAAAGAAGGGGAGCAACCCTAAACCGAATGTAGGATGATGCAATAGAAATAGAGTCTAATATGATGGCTTCAGGTAAGCTTAAAGAAAAATTGGAAATAGGAAAATGAGAGACCAAACTCTTTAGAGAACCAGCAGGTCCGTCGGGGTCTAATAGATCCACAGATGATAGGGTAGCCAATATGGCCAAAGTAATTAAAGAACTGTCAAATAAAATATCTAGAATGGAGCTCGAACATGCCAAAGTTGTCTCTTTCCCCAAAAAGGATTTCAAGAGGAACCCCAACCCCCCGAACCAACAAAGACAAATAAAAAATGAGGATGAAAAAATACAAGCTCCCTTAAAGAGTGAAAATTTTATAGGAGCGAATGATTTTTAAGACTTCGGAGATTCGGATAATGATGTCACGAACTTCGGTGATGACTGCACTCAACCATATCTGAATCAAGAAGACTATGAAAAATCTCTAAACACAGCACAACTGTTGAATAAGGGTGAAGAAGGTGATCACACTAATCTCTGTGAACCTCAACCAGAAACTGAGATGATAATGGATGAGTTTCAACCAAAGTACAACTTAAGATCTAAGAGTAAGCCCACCTCAACTACTCAACCCAAGAAAATTCTCCAAAGAGGTCAAGCTTATGAGCCTCCTTCGTAAGGGACCTTATTACCCAACAACAAAACTAAAGTAGTAAGCACACAAGAGTCCAAAGTGGAAAAAGTTGAAACCCAAACACAAGGAACCGAACTAGTAAATAAAGTTACGTCTTCAACCAGGACCATGAGTGATAAAGCGGTACAGACAAATAAGTCAGAAAGGAAGGATTTGGAAGTCTCAACCAAAGAAACAGACAAGGTGAGCGAAGCTTTCAATTTTGAAAATGAGATAAATAAAATCAAGATACCAATCCCTTTGGTAGAATTAGCAAAAACCCTCGTTTATTGAAAGCAGATTAGCAAAGCAATGGGTGTCTCCGAGATAGAAAGCCAATCTGATGTTTTAAAACTCGAAGATGAAAAACCTAAAATCACCTTTGGTCCCCATTTTGAAGGGACCAAAGACACCATTGCTCCCTTTTATATCACTCTGAATGTGTATGATTAATTTCTACATAATTGCATGTTAGACTCCAGAGCCTCCCATAACGTTATGCCTAAGATTATTATGGACAAGTTGGGTCTCCAGATCACCAGACCTTATGGAGATCTATACTCTTTTGACTCAAGAAGGGTTAAGTGTATGGGGATGATAAAAGATATGGTAGTTACCCTGGCACAGGTCCCGATTAAGAGTATCGTGATGGATGTGGTTATCGCAGATATTCCCCCAAAGTACAGCTTGTTCTTATCTAGGTAATGGGGAGCCAAGTTGGGGGGTTATATTCAATTGGACATGATGTTTTCCACAATTCCTGTGTTCAGTGGTCAGTTCACTCGGTTGTATAGAGAAACAAGATTAGCATATATAGTCAGTGACCCTCAAAACCCAAACAATTTCCCTATTTACATTGCAAACCAAGATCTGGGAAATTGTATCTTGTCTTTTGATGATGGTTTAGATGGTTGTCTGGAAGAAAATGATATAGAGAGAGAAGAGTCAGGTTACATGACAGAAGATCCATGTAACACTGGTGTCTGGAAAATGTATTTTGACGGTGCTTCATATTCTGAAGGGGCGGGTGCTGGGGTGCTTTTAGTAGCTCTCGAAGGTAAGTTCGTTGTTCCGTTTTCCTACTGACTACAGTGGGATATAGATTACACTAACAATGTATGCGAATATGAAGCGTTGATCTTAGGATTAGAGGCTGCCAAGAAGCTAAATATAAGTAGCTTAGAGGTATACGGTGATGCAGAGTTAATAGTCAAAAAAATAAATCGACAGTACCTAGCCAACCATCCCAGATTAAGAACATACATAAATTTTTCTTGGGATCTCATGGAAATTTTTTTCTCATCCATGAATGTCCATTTTATCCCTCGCACGGAGAATTTACATGCTGATGCATTGGCAAAAGAAGCTTCAACCTTCTCTCCTCCCATGTCTTTCAAATTGAAGTATCAGATTGAAATCAGATACAAACCCTCTATACCAGATAATATCCAACACTGGCAGGTCTTTGAGGACGATGAACAAATTAAGAAATTTCTTGTAGCAGTGGGGGAATTCTCCGAAACTCATGCAGACCAAGAAAATCAAAACGACCTGATGTGGATCATGCAAGAAGGGGAAGATCCTGAAACCTTCCGAGAAAAAATTGTGGATCATCGTATGCTGGTCCTTAAAAACAACCAGATTCTGAAAGGCTTGATTCCTTTAGAAAGACTTTTTGATCAGAATGACGTACCTCTGAAATCCACTTTGCAGCCCCAACCAGAAGAAGTGGAGGACTGTGATATAGGAACTGAAAAAGAATCTAGGGTGGTAAAAATATCCAAGTTCCTCCCTCCCGAAGTGAAAGATAAGTATAAATACCTATTCATATAGTATAAAGATGTTTTCGCCTGGTCTTATGATGAGTTAAGAACATATGACACTTAAATAATTGATCACAAGATACCTTTGAAGCTTGGGGTCAAACCGTTTAGACAAAAGCTTAGGCAAATTAACCCCATTTTGTTACCTGTGATCGAAAAAGAAGTTAAGAAACTTTTACGTGAAAATAATAGTACCTCTGAGATATTCAAACTGGGTAGCAAACCTGGTCCCAGTCAGGAAAAAGAGTGGGGAAATCAGACTATGTGTGGATTTCCGAAACTTAAATAAGTCGTCTCTCAAGGACAATTATCTACTACCCAAAATGGACCATGTATTAGAAAAAGTTGTTAGAGAAAACCGAATGTCTATGATAGATGGGTTCTCTGGTTATAATCAAATCGCCATGAATGAACAAAACAGGGAAAAAACTGCTTTCACCACACCATGGGGTACGTTTATGTATGAAAAAATGCCTTTTGGTTTGATGAATGCAGGGGCCACATTCCAGCGCGCTATGGACATCGCTTTCATAGGATAAAGAGACAATTTCGTAGTCATTTACCTCGATGATTTGACGATTTTCTCTAAAATCGATGAAGAACACTTGATCCATCTTAAACAGACTTTCGAAAAATGCCACAGGTTTGTTCTATCTTTGAATCCAAAGAAATCACATTTTGCTATGCGGGAAGGTAAGATTTCGGGCCATATCATATCTAGGAATGGAATAAGGATTGATCCTAAGAGGATTGAAGCAATAGATACTATAAATATTCCCAGAAATGTAAAAGAGATTCAATCTTTCTTAGGAAGAATAATTTTTTTACAAAGGTTTATCCCCAATTTCGCTGAGATTGTCAAATTGATCACAGGGATGTTGAAGAAGGACAACGGAGTAAATTGGACAACCGAGGCCAGAGCATCATTCACGCATATTAAGAAAGTCATAAGTGAGGCACCTGTGTTAGCAAGCCCAGACTATCTGAAAGATTTTCTTATCTTCTCATTTGCCTCTGATCATACTATCGCCGCGGTGCTCCTACAAAAGAATGAAGAGGGATTCGAACAACCAATCGCTTTTTTTAGCAAGAGCCTTAGAGACGCAGAACTGAAGTATGACATAATAGAAAAATAGGCGTACGCAATGGTAAAAGCATTAAAGGCATTCAGAACTTATGTACTACATTCAAAGATAATCGCGTACATGCCTACCAGTTCTGTGAAAGATATATTAGTAAAGCCAGACAGTGAGAGAAGAAGAGGGCGATGGCTCACTAAAATCCAAGAATTCGATCTGTAGGTTAAACGGACCAAATTGATAAAAGGGAAAGGCCTGGACAAACTCTTAGCTGAATCAAATCTCAGAGCCCTAGATATCAATTGCCTGCAGGAAGGCAACAAAGACACAGACCTAAACGAGATGGATGAGGAAACAAGCCCAAACAAGATCGAAGAGAAGTTCTTATCATCAGGCTGGTACAGAGACATAGTGTCATACCTGCTAACTCTAAAATGCCCAAATGAACTATCACCATCCAAAGCCAGAACTTTAAAACTCCATGCAGTTAAATATTGTATTGCCGAAATTCAACTATATTGGAAAGATCCACTCGGTTTCCTATTGGTATGTTTAGTTGAATCAGAAACTCAGCGGGTTATAGACGAATTTCATGAGGGAGTCTGTGGGGGGCATCACGCATGGAGAGATATAGCTTACAATATCTTGAGGGCTGGGTACTACTGGCCAAAACTCTTTTCGGACGCCAATGCCAAAGTGCGTGCCTGCAACCCTTGTCAAATTTTCACAGGTAAACAGAAGCTCCCTGCACTGCCTCTAGTTCCAATCAAAGCTATTTCAGCAATGGGGTCTATAATTCATAGGTGATATTAATCCCCATTCCACTTTTCAACACAAGTGGATCTTAACAACTACAGATTATTTTACTAAATGGGTGGAAGCCATTCCAACCAGAAGGGCAACAGACTCGCTGGTAATTGATTTCTTGGAAGACAATATTTTGTCAAGATTCGGTTTTCCCTGAAAGATAGTTACTGACAATGCCCAGGCCTTTAAATCTATGGCTATGATGATCTTCTGTCAAAGGTATAACATCGTTCTTGGCCATTCCACAACATATTACCCCCAGGGGAACAGATTGGCCGAGTCATCTAACAAGAGCCTGGTAAATATAATCAAGAAAGTATTGGATGAAAATAAAAGGTCTTGGCATGTACACTTGAAATACACATTGTGGGCAAACTGCATAAGCACTAAAAGTTCTATCGGTGTTTCGCCTTTTCAAATGGTCTATGGGACATATGTTGTTCTACCTATAAACCTAATGCTACCAGTGATGAAGTTATGGAAAGATCAAAATGAAGAACCCAATCCTGTAACCAAGAGAATTAATCAGTTGATTTAGGTCCAACAACATAGAGTCAAAGTTGATAAAAAGATGCAGAAGTACCAAGATGACATGAAAGCATTGTTCGACAGCAAAGCAAAGGACAGAGAATTCATTCCAGGTGATTTAGTGCTAAGATGGGATGCAAGAAAGGAGGAAGCAACGAAGGATAGTAAATTTGACCACTTCTGGTATGGACCATTCAGGGTCTTGGCTCCAGAAGGAAAAAATTATTTTCTACTGGAAAATATAGACGGAGAAGTCCTCAACGCCCATGTCAACGGGTGATATCTAAAGAATTACATGATGTAACAGTCACTAGATTCAAAAAAAAAAAGAAAAAAAAAATTATTATTATATATATTTTATGTACATATATGTATTTTCATTTAAATATTACTTTTTGATTTTCTGTTTTTTCGTTCATAAACTTTCGACACATTTCGGATAAGATTTGTATTTGTCTCTTACAGGATTCTAGCAACATATGAAACAAGCAGGAGGAGTAAACTGAAATTCGGTGTCGAAAATAAATTGGCATAAACAGGTGATACCTAAAGTAATTTCATATTGCGCAAAGAAAGTAAAATGAAAAGGTAAAGTTGAGATTTCTCAAAAGACATGTTATAAAGGACTGTTAAACAAAACCGAGGTAACACCATTCAAACTGCAATATCAACTGAATTGATAGATAATAGGGTTGTTTCTTGGGTTGATAATCTTTGAAAAAATTAAGACAATTTAAACAAATTCACCTAATCTAAAAAAGGTCAGTGAAATTAAATTATCCCTGAAAAATCTACAAGAGTCAGTTTTGAATTGTTTGACCTCTGTATTTCCAGTCAGTAAATCACTATTTGGCATCCTTTCTATCTTCGGGTTTAACTTTTAAAAATTCACCATATTTTCGTTTCATATACGAAGGGATAAAAGTTTTTCGTTTCAACCTCGTGAGTTTCAAAACAGATTGTGGAAAGAAAGCGGGTCTTCACAACTTCTTGATCCGCTGCTAAGCGAAGGAACATTTAGAGTGATCCTAAGTTTCCTAGGTTTTTCAACGACATCGGAGGATTGAAGCTTTCTCAAATGGAATGCCCTTAAAAAGTTATTTTCCTTTTTCTCCCTAAGAATGAAGATGTTGTGAGGGTCAAGGGAAGGTTGGTACCGAGTAATCAAAGTAAGTTGACAAACCTATAATGCAAAATATTACACAGATATTAGCCCTGATACAAACTGATTTCCCCCATCTTCACACTCTAAAAAGTAAATTATAAGACAGGTGGTGAAAGGAAATTCAGAAATGATTGCCCCCACCTAGTCCAAGAGACGATGAAAGGAAATTCAGAAATGATTTCCCTCATCTCAACATTTAAATGCATAAATATATTTCGAAGTGGTGAAAGGAAATTCGGTAAAAGGGGCTAGATAACTTCACTGGGGTACTGAACAGGCTCGCTGGCAGTGAAGCAATGTCTGAGATATCTGTAAGGGTGTTATACATGAATATCACTCTACTTTGGTAACCAATGATTTTTAAAACCTGATCCACATCCCAAATTCAGACGAGACTCCCCAATTAAAAAACATATAATATTATTCTTTTGGTGCAAGCCGATAACCGCAAGATCTGTTGGGTCTCCTAGGATTGTTTCGATTGTCTTAAAACATGCCTGAATTTAGAAGCGGGAAAGGGAAAATTGTGAAAGGGACTACAACTATGTTTAAAAAGAGTATCTGATTTTGTAAAAGCTTTTCAAGGTAAAGAACGAAGTCTTTTCCCCCTTTGATATCCTCTTCTCGGGAACCTTTTCGCCTGATTGAGCTTTTGACTCCATTTACCCAATACTGGCACGTGGTCTACTGTTCTTCCCACCTCACAGGAAGGTGGGATCCCCAGTTGGAGCCGCCCCTGTTTTTCTAGACCATCACACATTTCATTCATAATGCTTGAAATCTAAAAAATGGTTTTCATTTTTCCCTCTGAGATATCGAGATCTCTTAAGCTTTATCACACGAGAGCCGATCATTTTTATAGTCTCGAAATGAGTCCTACCTTTCACAGAAATGCTTCCTCTTTTGTTCTACTTTGGAATCTCATAGGTGGGATACGATAGGCCATGTAGCTCACACGTCCCGAGCCACGAAACAATGAAATCGTTTTAACTTTTCACTCAAGACAGTAACGAGGGTAAAGTTTTCCCTAACTCAGGATTAAACGTCGTCGGGGTTTCATGTCTCGGTGTTATCCAAACCCAAATATTTATTGTCATGGCCCCGATAGCTAAGAACACGAGGTCCTTATTTGAGTAACTCATGTCAAGGTTAAGGGTAAAAGCTAAACCATGGTAAAAGATTCTCTCGGCATTTTGCCACTCAGCGTTGTCCTTTTCGAAAGTTTCACCCTCTAAACCCCGACTCGTGAAATCACGATGCGGTTATAACGTAATTAATTGATCACTTAATCCAAGATTAGCTTCTGTTTTAATTAAGTCATGTTGTTGCGATCTCGTGGTTTCACAACTCGGCATGTAAATCTTCCAGAAACTTATCTTCGAAGCTCCGAGTTGTGATATGGCGAATATAATGATTATAAAATTAACTGAGCCCCTAATCACAATTTTGTTTTTATTAACCAAAATCGGTCATCGCAGTCTTGGGTGTTAGAGTTTCAAAATGTTTAAGTAAAATCCCTGATATAACGAGTACCGAAACATTCTTAACAGCGGTAAAACCGGATTAATTAAGCTAAATCAATGAATATCCCACACTTTGATGTCTGCATGATTTACGAGGTAGCCTTTTTCCTCCATACACCAACAGAGATTTTGAAACCGCCAAAATTTATGACATTAATGAGGAAATATGACAAATCGACGGATATAAGATCGGATTTTTATGGAAAAATTTATTTCTAAAGATGATTTGACAGAATTGTTCTGAAGGGCACCGAGTTTTTTGAGTATATATAAGAGTTGTGGTTCATTATAACAAATTCATGTTCATAGCACGCAAAGCAAATCACCTCTGAGTAAACTGACTTCTATATGTATATGCAGTTCTATCGCAGAAGAGATAAAACACAAACTTCAGCCATGGCTCTGTGAAAAGCATCAAAGGTGAATGTTGAGATTTCGAGACAAGGCTCAAACAATGTCTCTGATACTTCACCCCGAAGTATCAACTAGTCCCAAATTGGTCATATGTTTCAGATATTCTGCAAGTAGAATTGGTGGATTATTCCGATGACTCTAGCGACAACGAAAAAGATGATATGACCACCAAGTACAAAATAGTCATCCAATCCAGAATGCACAGAGTAGCAGCCAAGCCGCGGTTGCTTCCATATTATGATATGGTCCGATGGGCATTGGACCATGTGGACATACTGACCAGAGCTATCATGAACAAGCAAAGAGTCACCATCGGGACTTTCAGGCCGGAGCATCTGCAAACCATGTATAAGCTGCCCACAACGTCCGACTACACATATGGCACTGAGTTCTTGGACGAGTTCAAGGAGAAGGAATGTGTATAGTATGATAAAATGATGTCCAGTTTGATAAAGGATTGGGTTTCAAACACTGCGAAGTTCAGAGCTGATACCCATGACATATATTCAATCGCTTCATTAGAACCGCAATACAAATATGTGGCCATGATGACATGCCGGTTATAGGGGAAGGAGGACACCTCGCACTTTTTCCTTTCATGGGTGCCTCTAATGTTTCGGTTCATTGAAGGTAGTTCATTTGACTGGGAAAAGATGATTTCTGATAGCTTGACCAGTCGGGTCACAGAGTATCGGGCACAGAAAGAGAATGGAAAGGCGTCTTCATTCTTCATGTCCCCATACATTATTGATGCAATTTTTTCTATGACACCATTTCCATTGATGAGCTGGAGTTCGACTCTGGTCGAAGACGAACCCATACATGTATATCATGCAAAATTATGGAAAAACAAAGTGGAAAATTTTGCGTATGAAATCTTTAATTGGGTGATGGTGTCCCCGCATGTCGCCATTTTTGGTCACCCGCCAACCCGGATTTCGGACAGCATAGTAACGAATCTGAGCAGCATAGAGGACTGGTATGTGGAAGTAGAATTTTTGTACCTCAGAGTTTTCAGGACTTCTCTTCCCCCGCATGCACTGCTATTGTTCATTCCCGACAAGCTGGCTTGTCACAAGGTTTCCTGGCAAATGGTAATAGGCGGTGTAAGCAAAGAACTTAAAGGGTACTCGAAGAAGGTATGGCCATTTTTTCCTGTTCATTTGAATTCTTATTCTTTATTAGATTTTGGGCATGCCAAAGCCGAGGCTGCATCCCTGGAAGACTTAAATTTGGTCTCCATCGAATACAAGAAGCATGATTTGTAGAGGGTCGTGAGCAATCATTTGGAAAATTGTGGGCTCAAGAGATTTGAGCATGATAATTCACCCTCGTATGACATTTTCCGAGGAGCAAGGTCCTATGTAAAGATTCTAGCTCAGATACAATCCTTGACACCCGAGGAAAGAGCCAATGTTGTGAGGTTCCAGGAACATCGACGTAGTTGTCTTCCCGTAGTGTTGCGAGGTGAGGGTCTAGGTACTTCGGAGATGAAACAAAACGATGATGAAGGTTCTAAGGATGCAACTCTTGACCAAGGAAAACACCAGGACGAGGGGGAGAAAATGAAGAGTCCAGAATCAGAGAAAAATACTCCAGACCCGCCGAAGAAGCAGAGTCCGGAAGCAGAGAGAAAGACTCCTGATCCGCCAAAGAAGCAGAGTCTGGTTGCTACTCCGAGAAAATCTGCGAAGCAGATCGGGGAACCTATCACATTAGTCACCCCCTTACAGTCGACGCAGGGAAATATCGATGCGGGATGGATATTCAATGAAGAATTGATGCCCGTAAGGGTGGAAGAACTCCCTCCGAATGAGTTTTTCTTCGATAAGAAGAGAAAGGCGGTAGTAAAAAGGGAATTCTACCAGGAAGGAGAGTCAACTTCCAAGAAGTATAAAGTTATAACTGAGGGAAAGGACAAAAAGAATGAGCAATTCACCACTAAAATAGCAGGGATGCTAGGAGCATATGCCTCAGCTAATCAATTTTCAGTCGGGCTCTTAAAGAATCAACTTAAAATAAAAAATCGCCTAATTAGGACCCTTGAGGCCAGACTGGCCACAACAACAGAAAATGCTAAAAACCAGGCAAGCGTGGGAATAGAGCAGGCCAGGTTGGCCGATAAAAGCGAGATAGAGTTGCTCAAAACAAAGCTCGAGCAAGCACAACTCGTAGTCCGGGATGGTTGAATGCAAGCGAGCCAACAAAGGGATTTGATCGAGCAGCTACAGACTAGGGTGGAGATCACCAAGAACAGAATGATAAACATCGGGATGTTCAAATCCCAGGCGATCGAGATTTAGAGAAGAGTCTCTATGGCACAGCGAAATTTGCTCACCAAAGTAGAAGCGATCTGGGACAATTGTTCGCTGGTCAATCAGGTTTTTGAGAACTTATCTGCCAGATAAAGGGATTCCAGAGAAGCTCGGGTTGCCTTCCAGGAGGCTGTGATATCCACGAACAACAGGGTTTCAGCAAGTACTCCCAGGTTCACCATTTCAAAGAAAACTAGAGGAAACATTCTATTAATGGAATGAGAGCATAACATCGTTGAAGGCAAGCAGCGAGACAAGAAGATAACCAATTCCTTAGAGGAGGATTTTAATTCTATAGATGACGATCTGTTGGGCATTGACAATGGAGGTAATGCCAAGATGTTGATGAAAATGAATGTGGAAAAGATCTCGCTTGAACTGAAGGAAAAAGAAAAAAGAGATTTGCCCAATATTTCTCAGATGACTATGGTAGACATAGTCCAAGTAGATAAATGCATGATTAAACCCAGCATGCAATTATGCGCCATCGACATCAGAGATGGACAGATGGAAGACAGGCTGCAGCAGTTAGCCTGAGAATGTTACTTCTTTGAAGCCAGCTGTCAAGCAGAACCATCGCGGCTAATATCTCAACTGGTTGAAAGATGTGTCGCCTGTACTGAGCCCACGCGATGACAAACATCTGGCACTAAGTGAAGATAGAGAAGGAGAAATGGAGCAATTGCTCTCCTCCCTGTCATAACCGAAATTTTGTGACTATTGAGATTCTATCTTATTTGTAAAATTGTATAAATATACCACAAAAAGAAATAAACAGGGCTGGACCTTTTTGTGTCGATTGTAACAGAGTTTTTTACATTTGAGAGTTAATACAAAGCAAATCTAAAGATTCTCAATTCCATCACGACTGTGTTACAAGTTTGTTTTATTGTATCTCATTTTTCGCTTCATTTCATATTCCTAACTGATGTGCTTCATTATAATTTAGTACGACCACTACTATAGAGAATGAATTTTGGTTTTCTGTAATTGTTTACTCTTTTTCCTTTGTACCAGCTATCAGCGGGTGTAAGACCAGTCCACATTTTYAGAATTCTACACATATTCTCTGCTACATCGGTTATTTCCTTACAATTTTCATCTTTTGTTTATACGTGTGATTCTCCCCTGATAGGAGCCTTACACCATAGACAGCTAAATGTTTTTCTCCCACCTCATACCTTTTATTAAAATATAATACAGTTACGGGAAAGAGCCTTTGATTTGCATCCCTATTTTATTCCTGGAACTGGAAATTCTCTTTTATATGACCAAATTGAGATAGCACCTAATCTCTCTCTGAATTTTTTCCTACTTTTACTGTTCCTCCATGACTGTTCCTGTACCAACACAGCCCAATATCGAACCCAGATTATCGAACCAAACACACATTGCCTTAAACCTTTTTGACACCATTCTTAAAAAAGAGACTAACCGGGTCGAACTTGAACGTTCATGGGTAGCCATTGAACAAGATATAACTATCCAAGAACAGTTGGAAGCTAGACAATGCCAACGTAGAAATCTTCCTTAGTTTCCTTTCCGAATGTTGATGTTTCTCTCAGCTCCACCTTTTACACACTTTCGGATGCCTAGACACTGTAATTCTAAGCCTTAAGTACAGACTCTGGAACAACATCTTTCTGGCCCCGTTGTCGGGGACCGAAGTTATGAAATCTTTTTCCCTGGGAAAACGACATTTGTTTTTAGTTGAAAGTGTTACCATTTGATAGTGAACAAAGAGTACACACATTTTAAGCCTTCATAATATTTCACTTGGCGACTCCACAAATAATAAACTGGCATCTGGTCGAAGGAATACCAAACAAAACCCAGATGGTAAGCAGATTACGCCCGTTACCGATCCCAAAAAGATTCTAAAGGCAAGAGGCTCTCTTAAGCCAACCGCTGCAGTTTACAAAGTTAAAACCCCACCACTAAAGACTAAGAGTTGTTCTGAACCCTCAACTTCGCTTAGTCCTCTCTTTGATACTAAAGTTTCAAGGCCAAACTACTCCGAAGTTAGGAGTGAGATTCATCCGACTATCCCCTTAATACACAAAGGAAAGGGCCCTCTTGATATTTCGTCGACAATTGACATACCATCTTTCCTTCAGTCGAATTTCCCGACTTCACCAAATTCTTAAGAGTGTGTTACACACTCGGTTTCCACACTCGTCGGTTCTCCTGATTTTGTCTCTTGCAAATATGAGGAACTGAGTCCTCTCATCCCTTATCTTTCCTCGTCGAATTTTCCTCTTCGTGAAGAGAACAAAGAGTCACTTTTATTTTCCAAAACCTCCTTTATAACTTTCCACAAATAACRATGGCAGCCACCAGAGGACGAGGTGGAGGGTTTATCGGAGGACGAGGAGGAGGAGACCATCTAGGAGGAGCTGGAGGCCAAGGGCCTGCTCCCCCTCCCAGAGTGTTTGCGAAATTTGCAGCCAAATATGATCCCTTAGTATTGCCCATCCCTCTACACGACTTTCTCGAAAATTACATAAAAAATTTACCAAAATTTACCGGGGAAGGGGATCTGACCACAACATAACATATTAATTTCTTTGATCAATTCGCTGACATTCCAGGTATCGAACATGAGGGCGTATATTCAAGACTTCTTGTCCAAACCTTCGAAGGCTAGGTCTGAAGTTGGTTTCGGAGCCTACCTGCAGCTTCTATCCAGTCTTATGACGCTTTGGAAGATGCTTTCCTCAGACAATGGGGCGAGAGAAAAGACCATCTATATTATTTAACCGAATTTGGGTCTTTGAGGAAAAAGAACTCAGAAACAGTCATGGAATTTATTCAGAGATTCAACAAACTGTATAATAAAATCCCAGCCGAGGTTAAACCATCCCAATCTACGGCTAAAGTGACTTTCACTGGAGCTTTCGAACCGGATTTTGCACTCCTTTTGCAAGAAAGAAGGGGAGCCACCCTAAACCGAATGTAGGAAGATGCAGTAGAAATAGAGTCTAATATGATGGCTTCAGGTAAGATTAAAGCAAAATTAGAAATAGGAAATTGAGAGACCAAACGCTTTAGAGAACCAGCAGGTCCATCGGGGTCTAATAGATCCGCAGATGATAGGGTAGATGATATGGCCAGAGTAATTAAAGAACTGTCAAATAAAATATCCAGAATGGAGCTCGAACAGGCCAAAGATAACTATTTACCCAAAAAGGATTTCAAGAGGAACCCCAACCCCCTGAACCAACAAAGACAAGTAGAAAATGAAGATCAAAAAATACAAGCTCCCTTAAAGAGTGAAAATTTTATAGGAGCAAACAATTTTCAGGACTTCGGAGATTCGGATAATGATGTCACGAAATTCGGTGATGAATGCACTCAACCATATCTGACTCGAGAAGACTATGAAAAATATCTAAACATGCCACAACCGTTGAATAAGGGTGAATAAGGTGATCACACTGATCTCTGTGAACCTCAACCAGAAACTAAGATGATAATGGCTGAGTTTCAACCAAAGTACAACTTAAGATCTAAGAGTAAGCCCACCTCAACTACTCAACCCAAGAAAATCCTCCAAAGAGGTCAAGCTTATGAGCCTCCTTCAAAAGAGACCTTATTAACCAACAACAAAACTAAAGTAGTAAGCACACAAGGGTCCGAAGTGGAAAAAGTTGAAACCCAAACACAAGGAACCGAACCAGTAAATAAAGTTACGTCTTCAACCAGGACCATGAGTGATAAAGCGGTCCAGAAAAATAAGTTGGAAAGGAAGTATTTGGAAGTCTCAACCAAAGAAACAGACAAGGTGAACAGAGCTTTCAGTTTTAAAAATGAGAAATAAAATCAAGATACCAATCCCTTTGGTAGAATTAGAAAAAAAACCCTGTTTATCGGAAGCAGATTACCAAATCGATGGGTGTCTCCGAGCTAGAAAGACAGTCTGATGTTTTAAACCTTGAAGATGAAAAACCTAACATCACCTTTGGTCCCCATTTTGAAGGGACCAAAGACACCATTGCTCCCTTTTATATCACTATGAATGTGTATGATCAATTGCTACATAATTGCATGTTAGACTCTGGAGCCTCCCATAACGTTATGCCTAAGATTATTATGGACAAGTTGGGTCTCCAGATCACCATACCTTATGGAGATATGTACTATTTTGACTCAAGAAGGGTTAAGTGCATGGGGATGATAAAAGATCTGGTAGTTACCCTGGCGCAGGTCCTGGTTAAGAGTATCCTGATGGATGTGGTTATCATAGATATTCCCCCAAAGTACGGTTTGCTATTATCTAGGTCATGGGGAGCCAAGTTGGGGGATTCTCTTCAATTGGACATGACGTTTGCCATAATTCCTATGTTTAGTGGTCATTTCACTTGGTTGTACAGAGAAACAAGATTAGCATATACAGTCAGTGACCCTCAACCCAAACAATTTTCCTATTTACATTGTGGACCAAGATCTGGGAAATTGTATCTTGTCTTTTATGATGATTTAGATGGTTTTCCGAAAGAAAACGATATAGAGCGAGAAGAGTCAGATTACATGACAGAAGATCTATGTAACAGTGGTGTCTGGAAAATGTATTTTGATGGTGCTTCATCTTCTGAAGGGGCGAGTGCTGGGGTGCTTTTAGTAGCTCCCGAAGGTAAGTTCGTTGTTCCTTTTTCCTACCGACTATAGTGGGATATAGATTACACTAACAACGTATGCGAATATGAAGTGTTGATCTTAGGATTAGAGGCTGCCAAGAAGCTAAATATAAGTAACTTGGAGGTATACGATGATGCAGAGTTAATAGTCAAACAAATAAACCGACAGTACCTAGACAAGCATCCCAGATTAAGAACATGCAGAAATTGTGCTTGGGATCTCATGGAAAACTTTTTCTCATCCGTGAATGTCCATTTTATCCCTCGCACAAAGAATTTACATGCTGATGCATTGGCAAAAGAAGCTTCAACCTTCTCTCCTCCCACGACTTTCAAATTGAAGTATCACATTGAAATCATATACAAACCCTCTATACCAAACAATATCCAACACTAGCAGGTATTTGAGGATGATGAACAAATTAAGAAATTTCTTGTAGCAGTGGGGGAATTCTCCGAAACTCATGCAGACCAAGAAAATCAAAATGATCCGATGTGGATCATGTAAGAAGGGGAATATCCTGAAACCTTTCGAGAAAAAATTGTGGATCATCATATGATGGTCCTTAAAAACAACCAGATTCTGAAAGGCTTGCTTCCTTTAGAAAAAACTTTTTGATCAGAATGGCGTACCTTTGAAATCCACTTTGCAGACCCAACCAGAAGAAGTGGAGGACTGTGATATAGGAACTAAAAAAGAATCCAGGGTGGTAAAAATATCCAAGTTCCTCCCTCTCGAAGTGAAAGATAAGTATAAAGACCTACTCAGACAGTATAAAGATGTTTTCGCCTGATCTTATGATGAGTTAAGGATGTATGACACTTCCATAATTGATCACAAGATACCTTTTAAGCCTGGGGTCAAACCATTTAGATGAAAGCTTAGGTAAATTAACCCCATTTTGTTACCTGTGATTGAAAAAGAATTTAAGAAACTTTTAGACGTGAAAATAATCGTACCTCTGAGATATTCAGACTGGGTAGCAAACCTGGTCCTAGTCAAGAAAAAGAGTGGGGAAATCAGACTGTGTGTGGATTTCTGAAACTTAAATAAGTCATCTCTCATGGACAATTATCTGTTTCTCAAAATGGACCATGTATTAGAAAAAGTTGTTGGAGAAAACCGAATGTATATGATAGATGGGTTCTCTGGTTATAATCAAATCGCCATGAATGAACAAGAAAGGGAAAAAACTTCTTTCACCACACCATGGGGTACGTTTATGTATGACAAAATGCCTTTTGGTTTGATGAATGCAGGGGCCACATTCCACCGCGCTATGGACATCACTTTCATAGGATAAAGAGACAAGTTTGTAGTCATTTACCTCGACAATTTGATGATTTTCTCTAAAATCGATGAAGAACACTTGATCCATCTTAAACAGACTTTCAAAAAATGCCATAGGTTTGGTCTATCTTTGAATCCAAAGAAATCACATTTCTCTATGCGGGAAGGTAAGATTTTAGGCCATATCAAATCTAGGGATGGAATCAGGATTGATCCTAAGAGGATTGAAGCAATAGATACTATAAATATTCCCAAAAATGTAAAAGAGATTCAATCTTTCTTAGGAAGAAGAAATTTTTTATGAAGGTTTATCCCCAATTTCGCTGAGATTGTCAAATTGATCACAGGGATGTTGAAGAAGGACAACGGAGTAAATTGGACAACCGAGGCCAGAGCATCGTTTGCGCATATTAAGAAATTCATAAGCAAGGCACTTGTGTTAGCAAGCCCAGACTATCTAAAAGATTTTATTATCTTCTCATTTGCCTCTGATCATACTATCGCCACAGTGCTCCTACAAAAGAATGAAGAGGGATTCAAACAACCAATCTTGTTTTTTAGCAAGAGCCTTAGAGACGCAGAATTGAAGTATGACATAATAGAAAAACAGGCGTATGCAATGGTAAAAGCATTAAAGGAATTCAAAACTTATGTACTACATTCAAAGATAATCACGTACGTGCCTACCAGTTCCCTGAAAGATATATTAGTATAGCCAAACAATGACAAAAGAAGAGGATGATGGCTCACTAAAATCCAAGAATTCAATCTGGAGGTTAAACCGACCAAATTGATAAAAGGGAAACACCTGGCCAAAATATTAGCTGAATAGAATCTCAGAGCCCTAGATATCAATTGCCTACAGGATGGCGACGAAGACATAGACCTAAACGAGCTGGATGAGGAAACAAGCCTAAACAAGATTGAAGAGAAGTTCTTATCATTGGGATTGTACAGAGACATAGTGTCATACCTGCTAACTCTAAAATGCCCAAATGAACTATCACCATCCAAAGCCAAAACTTTAAAACTCCATGCAGTTAAATATTGTATCGCCGAAAGTCAGCTATATTGGAAAGATCCACTCGGTTTCCTATTGGTTTGTTTAGTTGAATTGGAAACTCAGCGGGTTATAGACGAATTTCATGAGGGAGTCTGTGGGGGGCATCATGCATGGAGATATATAGCTTACAAGATCTTGAGGGCTGGGTACTACTGGCCAAAACTCTTTTCGGACATCAATGCCAAAGTGCATGCCTACATTCCTTGTCAAATTTTCGTAGGTAAATAGAAGCTTCCTGCACTGCCTCTAGTTCCAGTCAAAGCTGAAGCCCCATTTCAACAATGGGGTCTAGACTTCATAGGTGATATTAATCCCCATTCCAGTGCTCAACACAAGTGGATCTTAACAGCTACAGATTATTTTACTAAGTGGGTGGAAGCCATTCCAACTAGAAGGGCAACAGACCCGGTGGTAATCGATTTCTTGGAAGACAATATTTTGTCAAGATTTGGTTGTCCCTAAAAGATAGTTACTAAAAATTCCCAAGCCTTTAAATCTATGGCTATGATCAGCTTCTGTCAAAGGTATAACATCGTTCTTGGCCATTCCACAACATATTACCCCCAAGGGAACGGATTGACCGAGTCATCTAACAAGATCCTGGTAAATATAATCAAGAAAGTATTGGATGAAAATAAAAGGTCTTGGCATGTACACTTGAAATACGCATTGTGGGCAAACAGCATAAGCACTAAAAGGTCTATCGGAGTTTCACCTTTTCAAATGGTCTCTGGGATAGATGTTGTTCTATCTATAAACCTAGCGCTACCAGTGATGAAGTTATGGCAAGATCAAAACAAAGAACCCAATCCTGTAACTAGGAGAATTAATCAGTTGATTGAGGTCCAACAACATAGAGTCGAAGTTGATGAAAAGATGCAGAAGTACCAAGATGACATGAAAGCATTGTTCGACCGCAAAGCAAAGGACAGAGAATTCCTTCCAGGTGATTTAGTGCTAAGATGGGATGCAAGAAATGAGGAAGCAACGAAGCATAGTAAATTTGACCACCTCTGGTATGGACCATTCAGGGTCTCGGCTCCAGAAGGAAAAAATTCTTTCCTAATGGAAAATATAGACGGAGAAGTCCTCCACGCCCCTGTCAACGGGAAATATCTAAAGCATTACATGTCGTAACAGTCGCCAGATTCAAAAAAATAAAAATAAATAAATATTATTATATATATATTATGTACATATATGTATTTTCATTTAAATATTACTTTTTGATTTTCTGTTTTTTCATTCATAAACTTTCAACACATTTCGGATAAGATTTGTATTTGTCTATTACAAGATTCCAGCTGCATATGAAATAAGCAGGAGGAGTAAACTGAAAGTCAGTGTCGAAAATAAATCGGCATAAACAGGTGATACCTAAAGTAATTTCATATTTCGCAAAGAAAGTAAAATGAAAAGGTAAAGATGAGATTTCTCAAAAGACATGTTATAAAGGACTGTTAAAGAAAACCGAGGTAACACCATTCAAACTGCAATATCAACTGAACTGATAGATAACAGGGTTGTTTCTTGGGTTGATAATCTTTGAAAAAATTAAGACAATTTAAACGAACTCACCCAATCTAAAAAAGGTCAGTCAAATTAAATTATCCCTGAAAAATATACAAGAGTCAGTTTTGAATTGTTTGACCTCTGTATTTCCAGTCAGTAAATCACTATCTGGCATCCTTTCTATCTTCGGGTTTAACTTTTAAAAAGTCACCATATTTCTATTTCATATATGAAGGGATAAAAGTTTTTCTTTTAAACCTCGTGAGTTTCAAAATAGATTGTGGAAAGAAAGCGATTATTCACAATGACTCGATCCCCTGCTAAGTGAAGGAATGTTTAGAGTGATCCTAACTTTCCTAGGTTTTTCAATGGCATCGGAGGATTGAAGCTTGCTCAAATGGAATTCCCTTAAAAAGTTATTTTCCTTTTTCTCCCTAAGAACAAAGATGTTGTGAGGGTCAAGGGAAGGTTGGTACCGAGTAATCAAAGTAAGTTGATAGACCTATAATGCAAAATATTACACAGATATCAACCCTGATACAAACTGATTGCCCCCATCTTTGTGGTCTAAAAAGTAAATTATAAGACAGGTGGTGAAAGGAAATTCAGAAATGATTGCCCCCACCTAGTCCAAGAGACGATGAAAGGAAATTCAGAAATGATTTCCCTCGTCTCAGCATTTAAATGCATAAATATATTCCGAAGTTGTGAAAGGAAATTCAGTAAAAGGGGCCAGATAACTTCACCAGGGTACTGAACAGGCTCGCTGGTAGTGAAGCAATGTCTGAGATATCTGTAAGGTTGTTATACATGAATATCACTCTACTTTGTTAACCAATGCTTTTTAAAACCTGATCCACATCCCAAATTCATACGGGACTCCCCGATTAAAAAACATATAATCTTATTCTTTTGGTGCAAGCCAATAACTACAAGATCTGTTGGGTCTCCTAGGACTGTTTCGATTGTCTGAAAACACACCTGAATTTAGTAGCGGGAAGGGGAAAATTGTGAAAGGGACTACAACTATGTTTAAAAAGAGTATCTGATTTTGTAAAATCTTTTCAAGGTAAAGAACGAAGTCTTTTCCCCCTTAGATATCCTCTTCTCGAGAACCTTTTCGCCTGATTGAGCTTTTGACTCCATTTACCCAATACTAGCACATGGTCTACTGTTCTTCTCGCCTAACAGGAAGGTGGGATCCCTAGTTGGAGCCTATGTTGGAGCCTCCCCTATTTTTCTAGCCCGTCACAAATTTCATTCTTAATGCTTGAAATCTAAAAAATGGTTTTCATTTTTCCCTCTGAGATATCGAGATCTCTTAATCTTTATCACGCGAGCGGTGATGATTTTTATACTCTCAAAACGATTCCTACATTTCATAGAAATGCTTCCTCTTTTGTTCTACTTCGGAATCTCGTATGTCAGATACTATAGGCCATGTAGTTCAAACGTCCTGAGCCATGAAACAGTGAAATCGTTTTAACTTTTCACTCAAGACAGTAATGAGGGTAAAGTTTTCCCTAACTCAGGATTAAACATCGTCAGGTTTTCGCGCCTCGACGTTCTCCAAACCCAAAAATTTATTTTCATGGCCCTGATAGCCGAGAACACGAGGTCCTTATTTGAGTAACTCATGTTAAGGTTAAGGGTAAAAGCTAAACCGTGGTAAAACATTCTCTCGTCATTTCGCCACACGGCATTGTCCTTTTCGAAAGTTTCACCCTCTAAACCCCGACTCATGAAATGACGATGCGGTTATAACGTAATTAATTGATCGCTTAATCCAAGATTAGCTTCCTTTTTAATTAAGTCATGTTGTTGCGATCTCGCAGTTTCGCAACTCGACATGTAAATCTTCTAGAAACTTATCTTCAAAGCTCCGATTTGCGAT
Source organism: Picea engelmannii (assembly GCA_009831015.1). Classification (NCBI taxonomy): domain Eukaryota; kingdom Viridiplantae; phylum Streptophyta; class Pinopsida; order Pinales; family Pinaceae; genus Picea; species Picea engelmannii. The sequence goes on along the minus strand of ML813598.1, from coordinate 141,739 downwards.
ATGGCGAATATAATGATTATAAAATTAACTAAGCCCCTAATCACAATTTTTTTTTTATTAAACAAAATCGGTCATCGCAGTCTAGGGTGTTAGAGTTTCAAAATGTTTAAGTAAAATCCCTGATATAACGAGTACCGAAACAATGTTAACAGCGGTAAAACTGAATTAGTTAATCTAAATCAATGAATATCTCGTGCTTTGATGTCTGCATGATTTATGAGGTAGCCTTTTTCCTCCATACACCAACTGAGATTTTGAAACCGCCAAAATTTATGACATTAATGGGGAAATATGACAAATCGACGGATATAAGATCTGATTTTTATGGAAAAATTTATTTCTAAAGATGATTTGACATAATTGTTCTAAAGGGTACCGAGTTTTTTGAGTATATATAAGAGTTGTGGTTCATTATAACAAATGCATCTTCATAGCACGCAGAGCACATCACCTCTGAGTAAAATGACTTCTGTATGTATACGCAGTTCTATCACAAAAGAGCTAAAACGCAAACTTCAGCCATGGCTCCATGAAAAGCATCGAAGGCGAATGTTGAGGTTTCGGGACAAGGCTCAGACAATGTCTTTGATACTTCACCCTGAAGTATAAACTCGGTCCCGAATTGGTCATCTGTTTCAGATATTCTGCAAGTAGAATTGGCGGATTATTCCAACGATTCCAGCGACAATGAAAAAGATGATATGACCACCAAGTACAAAATAGTCGTCCAATCCGAAATGCATAGAGTAGCAGCCAGGCCGCGATTGCTTCCATATTATGATATGGTCCGATGGGCCTTGGACCATGTGAACATACCGACCAGAACTATCATGAATGAGCAGAGAGTCACCATCGGGACTTTCAGGCCGAAGCATCTGAAAACCATGTATAAGCTGCCCACGACGTCCGATTACACATATGGGACTAAGTTCTTGGACGAGTTCAAGGAGAAGGAATGCGTATAGTATGATAAAACCATGTCCAGTTTGATAAAGGATTGGGTTTCAAACACCGCGAAGTTCAGAGCTGATACCCACGACATATATTCAATCATTTCATTAGAACTGTAGTACAAATATGTGGCCATGATGACATGTCGGTTATATGGGAAGGAGGACACCTCGCATTTTTTTCCTTTCGTGGGTCCCTCTAATGTTTCAGGTCGACGAAGGTAGTTCCTTTGACTAGTCAAAGATGCTTTCCGATAGCTTGACCAATCGGGTCACAGAGTATCAGGCATAGAAAGAGAATGGAAAGGCGTCTTCATTCTTCATGTCCGCATACATTATGGACGCAATTTGTTCTATGACACCATTTCCATTAATGAGCTGGAGTTGGACTCCGGCCAAAGACGAATCCATACATGTATATCATGCAAAATTATGGGAAAACAAAGTGAAAAATTTTGCATATGAAATATTTAACTGGGTGATGGTGCCTCTGCATGTCGCCATTTTTGGTCACCCGCCACCCCGGATCTCGGACAACATAGTAACAAATCTGAGCAGCATAGCAGACTGGTATGTGGAAACAGAATTTTTGTACGTCAGAGTTTTCGGGGCTTCTGTTCCCCCGCATGCGCTGCCATTGTTCATTCCTGGAAAAATGGCTTGTCGCAAGGTTGCCTAGAAAACGGTAATAGGCGGTGTAAGCAAAGAACTTAACGGGTACTCGAAGAAGGTATGGCCATTTTTTCCTGTTCATTTGAATTCTTATTCTTTATTAGATTTCGGGCATGCCAAAGCTGAGGCTGCATCCCTAGAAGACCTAAATTTGGTCTCCATCGAATACAAGAAGCACAATCCGTAGAGGGTCATGAGCAATCATTTGGAAAATTGCGGGCTCAAGAGATTTGAGCATGAGAATTCACCCTCGGATGACATTTTCTGAGGAGAAAGGTCCTATGTGGAGATTCTAGCTCGGATACAATCCTTGGCACCCAAGGAAAGAGCTGATGTTGTGAGGTTCCAGGAACATCGACGTAGTTGTCTTCCCGCAGTGTTGCGAGGTGAGGGTCCAGGTACTTCGGAGACGAAACTGAAGGATGTTGAAGGTTCTAAGGATGTGACTCCCAACCAAGGAAAAAACCAGGACGAGGGGGAGAAAACGAAGAGTCCAAAAGTAGAGAAAAGGACTCCAGACCCACCGAAGAAGCAGAGTCTGGAAGAAGAGATAAAGATTCCCGACCTGCCAAAGAAGCAGAGTTCGGTCGCTACTTCGGGAAAATCTGTGAAGCATATCGGGGAACCTATCACATCAGTCACCCCCTTGCAGTCAATGCAAGGAAATATCGATGCGGGATGGATATTCAATGAATAATTGAGGCCCATAAGGGTGGAAGAACTCCCTCTGAATGATTTTTTCTTCGATAAGAAGAGAAAGGCAATAGTAAAAAGGGAATTATACTAGGAAGGAGAGTCAACTACCAAGAAGTATAAAGTTATAACTGAGGGAAAGGAAAAAAAGAATGAGCAATTCGCCACTGAAATAGCAGGTACGCTAGGATAATATGCCTCGGCTAATCAATTTTCAGTCGAGCTCTTAAAGGACCAACTTAAAAGAAAAAATCACCTAATTAGGACCCTTGAGGCCAGACTGGCCATAACAACAGAAACTGCTAAAGACCGGGCAAGCGTGGGAATAGAGCAGGCCAGGTTGGCTGATAAAAGTGAGATGGATCTGCTCAAAACAAAGCTCGAGCAAGCATAGCTAGTAGTCCGGGATGTTCGAATGCAAGCGAGCGAGCAAAGGGATTTGATCGAGAAACTATAGACTAGGGTGGAGATTGCCAAGAACAGAATGATAAACATCGAGATGTTCAAATCCTAGGCAATCGAGATTCGGAGCAAAGTCTCTGTGGCACAACAAAATTTGCTCACCAAAGTAGAAGTGACTCGGGACAACTGCTTGCTGGTCAATCAGGTTTCCGAGAACTTATCTACCAGAGAAAGAGATGCTGGAGCAGCTCGGGTCGCCTTCCAGGAGGCTGTGATAGCCACAAACAATAGGGTTTTGGTAGGTACTCCCAGGTTCACCATTTCAGAGAAAACCAGAGGAAACATTCTATTAAAGGAATGGGAGCATAACATCACTGAAGGCAAGTAACAAGCCAAGAAGATAACCAATTCCTTAGAGGAGGCTTTTAATTCTATAGACAATGATTTGCTGGGCATTGACAGTGGAGGTAATGCCGAGACGTTGATGCAAATGAATGTGGAAAATATCTCACTTGATCTGAAGGAAAAATAAAAAAGAGATTCAACCGATATTTCTCAGATGACTATGATAGACATAGTCCAAGTAGATAAATTCATGATTAAACCCAGTGTGCAATTATGTGTCATCGACATCATAGATGGACAGATGGAAGACAGGCTACAACAATTAGCCCAAGAATGTTACTTCTTTGAAGCCAACTATCAAGAAGAACCGTC
>ML813598.1:108089-120912 GCA_009831015.1 Picea engelmannii | reverse complement strand
GAGGGCAGTGATTGGACAACCAATCTTGGAGAAATCTTTTATAAATCTCCTATAGTATCCCGCCAATCCCATAAAGGATATGATGTCTGAGACATCCTTTGGGGTAGGCCATTCCATGATAGACCTGATCTTGTCAGGATCTAATCCCACCCCTTCCTCGGACAGAACATGTCCCAAGTAATGTATTTGCTTCTGAAAGAAGTCACACTTGTTGAATTTAGCATAGAGTCGATGCTCTCTTAGCACTTGTAGCACAAGTCTAATATGTTCTTCATGTTCTTCTCTACTCTTAGAGTAGATGAAAATGTCATCAATAAAAACTAATACAAATTTATCTAGAAATTTACTAAGTACATTGTTCATTAAGCACATGAAAGTGGCAGGGGCGTTGGTTAATCCAAACGATACTACCACAAACTCATAATGACCATACCGTGTCCTGAAAGCGGTCTTATGGATGTCTTCACCCTTGATTCAGACTTGATGGTATTCTGACGTCAAGTCAATCTTTGAGAAAATAGTCTCTCCTCCTAACTGATCAAATAGATCATCGATCCTGGGTAAGGGGTATTTGTTCTTTATGGTTTATTTATTAAGTTGTTTGTAATCTATGCACAGTCTAAGGGTGCCATTTTTATTTTTCATAAACAGGACTGGTGCTCCCCATGGGGACACGCTGGGTCGAATATAACCCTTGTCCATCATTTCTTTCAATTGAAATTTGAGTTCAACTAACTCAGGTGTGCTCATCTGGTAGGGTGTTCTAGACACCGACACCGCTCCTGGTGTGAGTTCTATCAAGAAGTCAATGTCTCTTATCAGAGGTAGACCCAGTACCTCTTCCGAAAAAACATCTCTGTATTCCCTCAGGATAGGATGATCATCAGGGCTTGGTTTAGCACCTTCGATTGTTTTTAACACCTATATTGCATATAGGGGACATCCCTTTCGGCAATACTTTATCCTTTGCAGGTCTGATATTTGTCTCACCGAGACCGGTTTTCAGATCCCTTGGAGGGTTATCCTTTTTCCTTCTATGCTCACACATTATAAAGTTTTATGGTAACAGTCCAATTTGGATTTATGGGTGGCCAGCCAGTCCATACAAATCAATAGGTCATATGATCCCAGGGGTAATACATTAAGGGTTGCTTGGGTGGAAAATTCACCCAACATTAATTGGCAAGCTAGTACGACCTCCACTACCTTTCTTTTGGTGCCAATGGGTAACTGTACCAACCATGGTTTAGTTTTCTTCTGTGGCTTTAGATTGCACTTATCAATAGTTTTAGGGGCTATATAACTCAAATTTGAACCAGGGTCAATCAAAATAGACACTAGGTGGTTGAAAATTATACCTTCTATTTCCACCACTGAAGCTTGGTGGTCAGAGCCTGGTTATTATCCAAGGCTGCATAAATTTGTGGCACACTCCTTGCCACATCGTTGACTATGGACACTTCCTGAAGGTTATAAACTTTTCGACTGTTCTGTTGTCGGTGTGGACAGTCTCTCCGGATATGCTCTCCTCCGCAATCCCACCATTCCAAAGGTTTCCTCTTTGGGTTATCAATCTTTACTGGTATAGGTCCAAAAGTTTTATTTCTGTCCACCGAGGGAAAGTTCTGTTGGAGTACACTCCGAGTTGGGAAGTTCATTCTGGGGTTCTTCTTGTAGTTTTTAAATCCCAAGGATTTGTTTCCCTTTTTCTGAAATCTCAAACCACTCTTCTGTTTCCAGTCTCCACGAGACTCTGCCCGATGTCCATATTTTTCATGACAATATGTTTCCTTCCTTATGGTGTCTTCTAAGGTCCTTGGCTCATCAAATTCAATTCGGTTATTGTATTCCTTGGGTAACCCACTGATGAAGCATTGTGCCTTTGCCTTCTCGGCTTTGATGTAGGGTACATATCTCAGTAAGTCAAGGAATTTGTTGACATACTCCTCCATAGTAAGTTGTCCCAGTTTGAGTTCATAAAACTCTTTAGCTTTCTCGTCGAAATACGTTTCCGACAAATAATTCTTCCGGAAGTACTTCTCGAACTGTTTCCAAGACAGGTCCTCCTCGCGGACCCCTTTCATATTCTTAAGGTCTTCCCACTAAATGAAAGCCTTTCCATTTAGATTGAAAGTGGCCACTCGGGCCTTCAAGTTCTCTGAGAAATCATGGACTCTGAAATATTTCTTCAGTTCAAGTAGCCAAGCCTCAGCTTCCTCTCCCTTCTTTATCTCGCCATCGAAGGAGGGAGGTTTGGCCTTCCTGAATTCCTCAAATTTATGACTCTTGGAAGTCTTTTTCTTCTTTCGTTTCCTATGAGAATAGGAATTGGTCCTGCTGCTGGAAGAGCCTTTTGAATCACCAGCTTCCTTCTCAGTGGAATCATCTGGTACTGGTCCTTTACCTCTGGGGTGGACCTTTCTTGACGTGCTTCTCTCAGTATGGCCACTGATACGACCATGATTCTGTATCTTAGGTTCATGCTTCATTTGTCACTGTAGGTCGGATAATCTTTGTAGTAAAACTGCATTAATCTCAGTTTTCTTTTCTTGCTCTTTCATGATTCTTTCATTATCGGCCTTGCAGCTTTGCAATTCGACCATGAGACTCCTCACAGTCTCAGCTAGGCCTGGAGGGGTTCCTATTGCTCTTCTTTCGTTGGACTCTTCGTCCCTGTTGTGGGAGCCTTATCCTACCTCTTGGTGAGTCACCATACTCTGTGTTTGTAGATTTATGCGGTTGACCATCCACTTGAGTGAAAAAAAAAAACGCTGGATATTAGTCAAGACTTAAATACATTTTATAATTTGCACATAATTTCATAACTCTTTCACATGCATACACAGTCGGGTTTTCATATTCCAAGTTTTTAATCTTGGATAAGATAGTTAAGTCAGGGTGTTACTCCTCACAGGAGTTCTTCAAACGGAGTTTATGCGTGAATCGTGCATGAGCCTAATCAGGCTGAGTGTTGCAACCATGCTCTGATACCACTTTGTAACACACCCACTACCATAAATCAAATTTTTTGGTTTTTTTCTCAATAATGAGAATCCCCGGAGCGTGTAGCAGGAAAATGCCAATCCCCGAGTCGCAGGTCTTCTATTTACCTACTCGGCTCTCTGTACATAACCATGGTCTTATGTCCCTTTCCATCGAGATTTCTGTCCCAAACAATCGCGACGCCCTTAAATGCTCGTTAGCCTTCTAGGCTAAGTTCTTGGTTCGCATGACCTCCTCTATATGACCACAGTCATAACTCCCATCGGGGCTATGAAGTTTCTAATGTCAAAATTCATTCACCCCCAAGACTCGTGATCCTTCGAATGTGCCCCTAGCGCATTAGCCCTCCAGGCTAAGTCGGTGGTACACGTGACCACTACCTTGGAACCGTAGTCAAAACTCTACGTCGGGGTTTCGGGGTTTTCGATGTCGATGTGCATACACCCACGGGATTCACGATTCTTCGATTCCTGACGTGCCTCTGCTTCAGTTAGCCCTCCTGGCTCAGCCCTGGTCCATGTGACCGTTACCCCGTGTCCACAACCTTACCCTGTCGGGGTTTCGCGTTTCGTGATTTCATAAGGGGTAAACACCACGTCCACGGGATTCCTGATATCCCGATGAACCAAACGTCGAGGGATGGCTTCCCTTGTCGGGACTTTCCCAATTGCTCTTATCTCCTCCACGGGTCCCTCCAAATGGACGGTCTAGATCCTCGTCGGGATTCCAGGACTTTCGATGTCCTGGTTCCTTCGACCTCAGGAATGTCGATTTCCCAATTTTCCGACTCTCATCAGATCTTTGACACCTGTGCCTCTGAACGGACGGCTCAGATTATGTCGGGGTTTTCACCCGGGACTTCCCTGTCCTCTTGTCCCTGGAAATGTTGAGTTCCCGATGCGCCAAATGCCGATGGCGCTTGATCTCCGCCACGTGTCCTCTCCCAACGGATGGTCCAGATCCTTGTCGGGATTTCGAGACTTTTGATGTCCTGTATACTTCGACCTTAGAAATTCCAATTCCCTGATTTCCCAACTCTCACCAGATCCCTGACACCTGTCGTCCACTAGCTTCAACTGTGGCCCACACAACTCCCCCGTCGGGATTTCGCGTATCATAATTCCCAACTGCAAGGGTTTCTTTCCTTCGAAATCCCCGATGCTCTGAATTTCGATTCCTCAGAATCCCCTGACACGTGTCTCACTGATGGATGGCTCTGATCTTTCCAGGATATCGCGGATCGCGATTCCAAGCGGCAAGATTTCTTCACTTCCGAAGTTCCCGATAACTTCAATATCCCGATGACTTTTAGGGATGCTCCTCTGTTCACTAGGACTTAACCCCGGTGTAACTCCTGCCAGATCTAATGGTTAGCGGGAGTTCAGCTATTGATCCAACGATTCACCATCCTTTTGAACTTGGACTCCCGTGTGGATGTAACTTCATCGCACCTCAGTGAGATAAAACGGTTCTGATGCCACTTTATGCACTCTTCCACGACTTTGTGGATGGGGAAAATCAACGGTCTGGATGTTCTCATGGAGCATGGGATTCTACGGCCCTAGAATATTCACTACCCATGAAGATACAGGAAAATCAGGTGGTAAGGCCTTTAACACCCTACCTTCTCCTGCTAATCTAACGGTTGTGGGGAAACTGTGGTTTTCCCGATGAATTCTCATTCGTCGTTTTGATATTCCTCCTTTAAGCTGCCATCTCGGGTATTTAAGAGGATCGTTCCTCCTCTTACAAGGTTATTAAGACTTGCACCTTCAAGTTCCTATTCTAGGTTCTGGGTAAACCTTTCCAAGGAGGAAATCTCTACAAGAGATCTATTCCGGGGCCTTCCAGGAAATGGGTGAAGGGAAACAACTTCCCGAGAATGGGCAGGAAGCCTAGCTTAATTCAACCTATAATTAGATTTATTTATCAACTTAAATCATGCATGGCTTCCTCTGTTATAAGCATATGTCTATAAATTCTTATCAAAACACTACACAAACATTCTTAAACTGAAATCGTTCACAATTTCACAGGTCTATGAGCATATACATATATGTAACATTCTATGAATTTCAAGAGGCAATATGTAAACAAAACACTTATCATAAGTGACTTCAGAAATGGGTTCAACTGCTGAGAGGGGTGCTCGTTTCCACCCAACCGTAGGCGTAGCGACTCCCAGCAGATTTACCACTAGCCACCCCCGAGCTGAGACTACGATGCCCTGAGACTGCATCTCTCTGTCTTCCAGTGACCAGGAGCGAAGGTTGCAATCCTTCCTCTCTGCTATCACTCACCCTGCATAATGCCAGAGTTCCCCTCGCGTCTGCCCTCTCAATCGCTTCTGCCATACGCCTTATCCTCTCGCGAGGTTGCGTGTGGCACGATTACCCTCGCGCTGGTCAGTCATGATGGCTCTATGGATAGGCAGTTCACCTCCCCATCCTTCATCAAACGATCAACCTACCAGCCTGCAAGGAATTAATTTTAGGGCCAACAAGCCGCTTTTGGTTCCCCGGGCCAGTGGAGTCCAAATACGGTATTTAATCCTCGGTGGAAGTTAACGCCCCCTTTCCAGGTGCCCTCCACTGCCATCGTAGTCTCTTTTCTGCACATCCCCTCTCAGCAGTCCTGCAATAAATTCAAAATGTTATTCACATTCATTGACCTCTTCCTGTAGGTCCATTTACATCACATATTCATACTTATGAGTTTTCCATAGTCCTTGGCCAGTCCAGTTATATTTACAATCTGGGAGAAACAGGTTGTTACAATTCCCTCCCCCTTTAAAAGGAACATCTTCCTCGATGTTCTTAGCCACTAACATGAATTACATGTACAGAAGTAAACAAAATCAGATATGTCTGTCTCATGGCATCCTCCATTTCCCATGTAGCCTCATCTGGGCCAAAATGTTTCCATTGCACCTTGACCTGTGCAATGGTTCTATTCTGGAGTGGGGTTTCCTTTCTGTCTAGTATGCATTGGGGTTCTGGTAGAAATCCTCCCTCCGGTTCCAACTACATCACAGGCCAGTCAATTATATGATTAGCATCATGTACATATTTCTTTAATAATGAAACATGGAAAACATTATGTGCTTTTACTGTGGGAGGAAGTGCTAGCCGATAGGCTACAGGTCCCACTATATCTAGAACTTCAAAGGGTCCACAATACCGGGGTGCCAATTTGGCACAAGCTCCCATTTTCAGGGAACTCCTTCTGGGCTTAATTCTGAGGTATACATGATCTCCTGTTTGGAACTCTCTTGGAGTTCTCTTTTGATCAGCATAACTTTTCTGTTGGTTCTGAGGGACCTTCAGATTTTGTTTTATCCGAGTCACTTGTTGTTCCATTTCTTTCAACATGTCAGGTCCAAAAGAAATCCTATTTACAGGATTACTCCAGCTGATTGGGGTATTACACTGTCTACCATAGAGGACCTTGAATGGACTCATCTTTAAGGACACTTGATAGCCGTTGTTGTAGGCGAACTCTACCAATGGTAGGTAGTCTTCCCATTTCCTGGGTTGATGCATCACATGCATCCTTAACATATCTTCTAATATCTGATTCACTCTTTCTGTCTGTCCATCAGTTTGAGGGTGATAGGCAGTGCTAAACAACAACTTGGTCTCCAAACCCATCATTAGTGATTTCCATAAATTGGAAGTGAACTTTGTGTCTCTGTCAGATATTATCTCTCTCGGCATGCCATGCAGTTGGAGCACCTCTTTCATGAATATCTGGGCGATATCTATCGCCTTGCAGGTCAATTTGACGAGAATGAAATGAGCAGACTTGCTCAGTTTATCCACCACTACCATAATGGTGTCATTTTGTTTGGTTGAAGTTGGTAATCCCGTGATAAAATCCATGGAGATGGTTTCCCATTTCCATTCCGAGATGGGTAAAGGGTGTAATAGCCTTGTTGGATGTCGATGTTCTGCTTTAACCTGTTGGCATTCTATGCATTGGGCCAAATATTTGGCTATGTCCTTCTTCAATCCCGGCCAATAAAATTGCTTCCGGGTGGCAGTAATCATTTTCTGGTATCCTGGGTGACCAGTGTAGGGTCTTTTATGTAGTTCATCCATGATGAACCTCTTCAAGTTGTCACAATTGGGAATGTACAGTCTATCTTTGTAGGTGAGCAGACCTCTTTCGGTCCTCTGTTAGCCTTTGTATTTTTCTCTAGTGGGTTCTTGTTGTAGGTATAGGGTCACATTTCGGATGAAGGGATCAGTTTCTTGTGCCTTTTTGACTCTGTTCTTGACATCTATCTCACAGGTACTCACCATTTCCAGGTGAATTGTTCTCATGCTTCTGCTAAGGGCATCGACCACCCTATTCTCTCTCCCTTTAATGTGTTTGATTTCGAAATCAAATTCACTCAGGAGGGCCATCCATCTGGATTCTCTAGCATTAAGCTTGGGTTGATCAAACAGATACCGCAATCCACAGTGATCTGTCATCAGTACAAACTTCCTTCCCAGGAGGTAATGCCTCCACATTTTCAAGTCATGCACTATGGCAGCCAGTTCTAGATCATGAGTCACATAGTTGACTTCATGCTCATTCAATTTTCGGGATTCATAGCAGATCACCTTTCCTTCCTGCATAAGGACTCCTTCGAGCCCTTCCTTACAGGCATCTAGGCACACAAGGAAGTTAGCTTCAGGGTAAACGATTTTCAACACGGGTGCATGGGTTAGTAGATGTTTCAAGGTTTGGAATCTTTCTTCACATTGTTGTGTCCACAGGAATTTTGTTCCCTTCTTTTGGAGGGTAGTGATTGGACAACCAATCTTGGAGAAATCTTTTATAAATCTCCTATAGTATCCCGCCAATCCCATATAGGATCTGATGTTTGAGACATTCTTTGGGGTAGGGCATTCCATGATAGACCTGATCTTGTCAAGATCTACTGCCACCCCTTACTCGGACAGAACATGTCCCAAGTAATGTATTTGCTTATGAAAGAAGTCACACTTGTTGAATTTAGCATAGATCCGATGCTCTCTTAGCACTTGTAGCACAAGTCTAAGATGTTCTTCATGTTCTTCTCTACTCTTAGAGTAGATTAAAATGTCATCAATAAAAACTAGTAGAAATTTATCTAGAAATTTACTGAGTGCATTGTTCATTAAGCACACGAAAGTGGAAGGGGCGTTGGTTAATCCAAACGACACTACCACAAACTCATAATGACCATACCGTGTCCTGAAAGCGGTCTTATGGATGTCTTCACCCTTGATTCGGACTTGATGGTATCCTGACCTCAAGTCAATATTTGAGAAAATAGTCGCTCCTCCTAACTGATCGAATAGATCATCGATCCTGGGCAAGGGGTATTTGTTCTTTATGGTTTCTTTATTAAGTTGTCTGTAATCTATGCACAGTCTAAGGGTTCCATCCTTCTTTTTCAAAAACAGGACCGGTGCTCCCCATGGGGACACGCTGGGTTGAATACAACCCTTTTCCATCATTTCTTTCAATTGCAATTTGAGTTCAACTAACTCAGGTGTGCTCATCCAGTAGGGTTTTCTAGACACCGACACTGCTCCTGGTGCGAGATCTATCGAGAAGTCAATGTCTTTTATTGGAGGTAGACCTGGTACCTCTTTCGGAAAAACATCTCTGTATTCCCTCAGGATAGGATGATCATCAGGGCTTGGTTTAGCACCTTTGATTGTTTTTAAAACCTGTATTGCATATAGGGGACATCCCTTTCGGCAATACTTTCTCGTTTGCAGGGCTGATATTTGTCTCACTGAGACCGGTCTTCGGATCCCTTGGAGGGTTATCCTTTTTCCTTCTATGCTCACACATTCTAAAGTTTTATGGTAACAGTCCAATTTGGATTTATGGGTGGCTAGCCAGTCCATACCAATCAATAGGTCATATGATCCCAGGGGTAATACATTAAGGGTTGCTTGGGTGGAAAATTCACCCAACATTAATTGGCAAGATGGTACGACCTCCACTACCTTTCTTTTGTTGCCAATGGCTAACTGTACCAACCATGGTTTAGTTTGCTTCTGTGGCTGTAGATTGCACTTACGAAGAGTTTTAGGGGCTATATAACTCAAATTTGAACCAGGGTCAATCAAAACAGACACTAGGTGGTTGAAAATCATACCTTCTATTTCCACCACTGAAGCTTGGTGGTTAGCCTGGTTATTATCCAAGGCTGCATAAATCTGTGGCACACTCCTTGCCACATCGTTGACTGTGGTCACTTCCTGAAGGTTATAAACTTTCCGAATGTTCTGTTGTCGGTGTGGACTGTCTCTCCGAAGATGCTCTCCTCCACAATCCCAACATTCCAAAGGTTTCCTCTTTGGGTTATCAGTCTTTACTGGTATAGGTCCAGAAGTTTTATTTCTGTCCACCGAGGGAAAGTTCTGCTGGAGTACACTCCGAGTTGGGAAGTTCATTCTAGAGTTCTTCTTGTAGTTTTTAAATCCCGAGGATTTGTTTCCCTTTTTCTGAAATCTCAAACCACTCTTCTGTTTCCAGTCTCCACGAGACTCTGCCCGATGTCCATATTGTTCATGACAATATGTTTCCTTCCTTATGGTGTCTTCTAAGGTTCTTGGCTCATCAAATTCAATTCAGTTATTGTATTCCTTGGGTAACCCACTGATGAAGCGTTGTGCCTTCGCCTTATCAGCTTTGATGTAGGGTACATATCTCAGTAAGTCAAGGAATTTGTTGACATACTCCTCCATAGTAAGTTGTCCCAGTTTGAGTTCATAAAACTCTTTAGCGTTCTCGTCGAAATACCTTTCCGACAAATACTTCTTCCGGAAGTACTTCTCGAACTGTTTCCAAGACAGGTCCTCCTTGCGGACCCCTTTCATATTCTTAAGGTCTTCCCACCAGATGGAAGCCTTTCCATTTAGATTGAAAGTGGCCACTCGGGCCTTCAAGTTCTCTGAGAAATCATGGACTCTGAAATATTTCTTCAGTCCAAGTAGCCAAGCCTCAACTTCCTCTCCCTACTTTGTCTCACCATCGAAGGAGGGAGGTTTGGCCTTCCTGAATTCCTCAAATTTATGACTCTTGGAAGTCTTTTGCTTCTTTCGTTTCCTATGAGAATAGGAACTGGTCCTGCTACTGGAAGAGCCTTTTGAATCACCAGCTTCCTTCTCAGTGGAATCATCTGGTACTGGTCCTTTACCTCTGGGGTGGAACTTTCTTGATGTGCTTCTCTCAGTATGGCCACTGATATGACCATGATTCTGTATCTTAGGTTCATGCTACATTTGTCGCTTTAGGTCGGATAAGCTCTGCAGTAAAACTGCATTAATCTTGGTTTTCTTTTCTTGCTCTTTCATCATTCTTTCATTATCGGCCTTGCATCTTTGCAATTCGACCATGAGACTCCTCACAGTCTCAGCTAGGCCTGGAGGGGTTCCTATTGCTCTTCTTTCGTCGGACTCTTCGTCCCTGTTGTGGGAGCCTTCTCCCACCTCTTGGTGAGTCACCATACTCTGCGTTTGTATATTTATGCGGTTGACCATCCGCTTGAGTGAAAAGACAAACGCTAGATATTAGTCAAGAGTTAAATACATTTTATAATTTGCATATAATTTCATAACTCTTTCACATGCATACACAGTCGGGTTTTCATATTCCAAGTTTTTAATCCTGGATAAGATAGTTAAGTCAGGGGGTTACTCCTCACAGGAGTTTCAAACGGAGTTTATGCGCGAATCGTGCATGAGCCTAATCAGGCCGAGTGTTGCAACCATGCTCTGATACCACTTTGTAACACACCCACTACCATAAATCAAAATTTTTGGTTGTTTTCTCAATAATGAGAATCCCCGGAGCATGTAGCAGCAAAATGCCAATCCCCGAGTCGCAGGTCTTCTATTTACCTACCCGGATCTCTGTACATAACCGTGGTCTTATGTCCCTTTCCATCGGGATTTCTGTCCCCAACAATCCCGACGCACTAAAATGCTCGTTAGCCCTCTAGGCTAAGTTCTTGGTTCGCATGACCTCCTCTATATGACCACGATCATAACTCCCATTGGGGCTACGAAGTTTCTAATGTCAAAATTCATTCACCCCCAAGACTCATTATCCTTCGAATGTGCCCCTAGTGCATTAGCCCTCCAGGCTAAGCCGGTGGTCCACGTGACCACTACCTCGGAACCGTAGTCAAAACTCTACGTCGGGGTTTTGGGGTTTTCGATGTCGATGTGCATATGCCCACGGGATTCATGATTCTATGATTCCCGACGTGCCTCTGCTTCAGCTAGCCCTCCTGGCTCAGCCCTAGTTCACGTGACCGTTACCCCGTGTCCACAACCTTACCCTGTCGGGGTTTCGCGTTTCACGATTTCATAAGGGGTAAACACCATGTCCACGGGATTCCCGATATCCCGATGAACCAAACGCCGAGGGATGGCTTCCCTTGTCAGGGCTTTCCCAATCGCTCTGATCTCCTCCACGCATCCCTCCAAATGGACGGTCCAGATCCCTGTCGAGATTCTAGGACTTTCGATGTCCTGGTTCCTTCGACCTCAGGAATGTCGATTTCCCAATTTTCCAACTCTCGTCAGATCTTTGACACCTGTCCCTCTGAATGGACGGCTCAGATTATGTCGGGGTTTTCACCTGGGACTTCCCCGTCCTCTTGTCCCTGGAAATGCCGAGTTCCCGATGTGCCAAACGCCGATGGTGCTTGATCTCCGCCACGTGTCCTCTCCCAACGGATGGTCCAGATCCTTGTCGGGATTTTGAAACTTTTGATGTCCTGTATCCTTCGACCTTAGAAATTCCAATTCCCTGATTTCCTAACTCTCACTGGATCCCTGACACCTGTCCTCCACTAGCTTCAATTGTGGCCCACACAACTCCCCTGTCGAGATTTCTCCTATCGCGATTCCCAACTGCAAGGGTTTCTTTCCTTCGAAATCCCCGATGCTCCAAATTTTGACTCCTCAGAATCCCCTGACACGTGTCTCACTGATGGACGGCTCTGATCTTGCCGGGATATTGCGGATCGCGATTCCAAGTGGCAAGATTTATTCACTTCCGGAGTTCCCGATAACTTCAATATCCCGATGACTTTTAGGGATGCTCCTCTGTTCACTAGGACTTAACCCCGGTGTAACTCCTGCTAGATCTAACGGTTAGTGGGAGTTCAGCTGCTGATCCAACAGTTCACCAACCTTTCGAACTTAGACTCCGATGTGGATGTAACCTCATCGCACCTCAGTGAGATCCAACAGTTCTGATGCCACTTTATGCACTCTTCCACAACTTTGTGGACGGGGAAAATCAACGATCCGGATTTTCTCATGGAGCATGGGATTCTATGGCCCTAGAATCTTCACTACCCATGAAGATACAGGAAAATCAGGTGGTAAGGCCTTTAACACCCTACCTTCTCCTGCTAATCTAACGGTTGTGGGGAAACTGTGCTTTTCCTGACGAATTCTCATCCGTCGATTCGATATTCCTCCCTTAAGATGCCATCTCGGGTCTTTAAGAGGATCATTCCTCCTCGTACAAGGTTATTAAGACTTGCACCTTCAAGTTCCTATTCCAGGTTTTGGGTAAACCTTTCCAAGGAGGAAATCACTACAAGAGATCTATTCCAGGGCCTTCCGGGAAATGGGTGAAGGGAAACAACTTCCCGAGAATGGGCAGGAAGCCTAGCTTAATTCAACCTATAATTAGATTCATTTATCAACTTAAATCATGCATGGATTCCTCTGTTATAAGCATATGTCTATAAATTCTTATCAAAACACTGCACATACATTCTTACACTGAAATCGTTCACAATTTCACA
>ML813598.1:40716-52295 GCA_009831015.1 Picea engelmannii | reverse complement strand
CATAGTACCAATCTTTTGCAACACCTTATAAGGGCCATAGTACTTTGGTGATAATTTATTATCCTTCTTGGCTTGCTTGAGGGACATCTGTTTGTATGGTTGTAGTCTTAAAAACACCCAATCTCCTACTTCAAAACTTCTTTTACTATGATGTTGATCTGCTTGTTGTTTAATGCGATTTTGTGCCATGGATAGGTTGTCCTTTAATATTTGAAGAACTTGTTGTTGATGCTCGATGTGATATTCCACTGCTTGAACCTTAGATTTTTTTTTTAGAGAAGAAGTGATGGAAGGAGGGTGGTATCCATAGAGTTCCAATTAATGGTGTCATTTTTGTTGCAGTATGAAAGGACGTGTTATACCACCATTCTTCCAAGGGTAACCATTTGAACCATTGTGTTTTTTTTATCAAAGACAAAGCAACGAAGGTAGCCTTCCAGAAATTTGTTCGCTATCTCGGTTTGTCCATCAGATTGCGAATGATAGGATGAGCTACAAGGATGATTTTAAGGATGTAAATTTATTTTAAAATGTAGAAACGTTGGCGAATCTTACTAATCCTTCATATGCCAACTATAAAGTTTTGGCGATTTGTTTGTAAAAATATTCAAATTTTTAAGGATTTTATATATTTTTTATAAAATTTTGGCAATTTTTAAGATAAAATAATTTTATCCTATATAATTTGGGGGAATCATTTTTAAAATATTGAATCTCATTTTTGGAAAAAACATGGAAAATTATCCCATGAGCGAAATTTAGCCCCTAAAATCATCCATGATGAGCTATGAGCCAATTGAGTACCCAAACAAGAAAATTGTCCAAAAATGACTAGTGAAGATGGGATCTTTGTCACTTACAATAATCTTTGCACTGCCATGTAGCTTTTGAACTGTCTCCATGAATGCGGTGGCAACTGTACTGGATTATGAGAGAGTGCACAAAAGTGTGTGTACTTGGTCAGTCTATCAATGATCACCATGATGACACTCTTTCCTTCAGACTTCAGTAACCCTGTGATGAAATCCATGGAAACCTCCTCCCAACGCTGACTTGGGATGGATAATGGTTTTAAAAGACTTGGGGTCTTAATTGTTTTCACCTTATTTTGTTGGCAAACCAAACATTTTTCCACAATCCTTTGAACATCAGTTTTAAGGCCATCCCAAAAATATTCCTTCTTGACCCTATGGTAGGTTTTCAAAAATCCCAAGTGTCCTCATACTAGAGAGGTGTGAAATTCCAATAGTACCTTTTGTTTGAGTAGGGAGTTCTTACATAAATATATGAGATCTTTGTACCACAGTGAATCATTTTTCCATGTAAATGTATCCGATGCACCAGAATCCTGCTGCAAACTTTGAATGAGAGTCCACATTTTTCGTCATTTTTCCATTCATTCCTTGCTTCTATTATCCAATCAAGCTAGATGATCGAGATAGCATAGAGAAAGGCCTCAACATCTTCATCCTTTATTGAGAGTGCATCTACCACAACATTTTTCTTCCCTTTTTTATAGATGATTTCAAAATCATAACCCAATATCTCGGTTACCCATTTTTGGTGTTCTTCTGAAGATAGTCTTTGTTCTAAGAAGTATTTAAAGACTATCATGATCTGTTTTGACCTTAAAGTACCTACCTATTAGGTAAGGACACCATTTCTTCAATGCATGTAGTATTTCCATCATTTCCTTCTCATAAATGGGTTTGTGTAAGTCCTTTCCCTTGAGTGGTTGACTTTCAAAAGCCAGGGTCCTTCCTTCTTGCATTAGGACAACACCAATTCCATTTCTCGAGGCATCACATTCCACAATAAAGGTTTTTATGAAGTCTAGAGTGGTCAATACAGGATCTTTGCACATCACCTCTTTAAGTTGCTCAAAAGTTTTAGTTGCCTTTGGAGTCCATGAAAATGCATCCTTCTTAGTTTAGTGCCATTAAAGGTTCTGCTATTCTTCCATAGTGCCGAAAAAACTTGTGGTAGTAACCTGTCAAACCCAAAAATACTCTAAGATTCTTCAATGTTTTGGGAATCGTCCAATCCATCATGGCCTTAATCTTGTTAGGGTCTACCTTGACACCTTCATGAGATAAAATATGACCCAAATACTCTACGTCCTTCACTCCAAAGAAACAATTTGATGGTTTGGCATATAGTTGTTTCTCCTTTAGTAGTTGTAACACCTTTTCAACATGTTGCACATGATCCTCCCAAGACTTGCTATAGATTAGTATATCATCAAAAAATACTAACACAAATTTTCGAAGGAAGGGCTTGAAAATGGAATTCATCAACCCTTGGAATGTGGAAGGCGCATTTGTAAGGCCAAAAGGCATGACCAAAAATTCATAATGGCCTTCATGAGTTCGGATGTTGTTTTTGGGATATCTTCTTCCTTCATTCTAATTTGGTGATACCTTGAACGAAGATCCAACTTTTTGAAATAGATTGCTCCATGTAGTTCATCTAACAATTCATCAATGACATGAATAGGAAACTTATCTTTAATAGTGATCTTGTTGAGCTCTCGATAATCTGGACACATATGCCATGAGCCATCCTTCTTGAATACCATTACCATCGGTGTAGAGTAAGAAGTTTGGCTAGGTCTAATAATGCCAACCTCTAACATTTCTTCAACCATGCACTCAATTTCACTCTTCTGGGCATAAGGGTATCTGTAAGGCCTGATGTTAGGAGGAACACTCCCAGGAATTAGGTGAATATCATGATCATGATTTCAAGTGGGTGGAAGACCTTTGGGAATATCTTCAAATACTTTTGAATGCTTATCAATGATCCCTTGGAGATCTAGAGGAATAGATGTTTTGGATGTTTGAAAATCTAGTGAGCATAGTTGTGCAATAACACCTTGATGCCCCTTTTTCAATAATTTTGTCATGCCATTATAGCTTATCACCTTACCTAGTTTCCCTGTGATACCTCTTAACTCAAATTCTTTTCCTTCCAATGAAAATTTCATGAAACATTCTTGAAAATTAAAAGCCACCGTTCATAATGATTGTAACCATTGGATTCCTAGTACAACATCAACACCACCCATGGGTATAACAATAATTGGACTATTCATTACATATTCCCCCATAGTAAGATTGATCTTATTGCATTTTCATAAGCAATTGATAGTTCCTCCATCTGCAATCATTACTTGAAACTCTGGCGCTGGATATACAAAGCAATTGAGATCTTTGGCTAATTTATAGTGAATGGAATTATGAGTACTGCCAGAATCAATTAGGACTATTACCTTTTTTTTGATATATCCTTCAATCTTGAGGGTTTGAGGAGTGCTAACTCCAACCAATGCATTACACGATATCGTGGGAGTCAACTATTCAGACGAAATTGCTTCTACATTTTCATCTTGAGATGGTTCTTGTTCTTCTTCTTCTTCTTCTTCACAATCTATGTAGAATAATTTCTTCTCACCACACTTATGTCCCTTACTGTACCTTTTGTCACAATTAAAGAATAAACCTTTTTCTTTTCTTTCCTCCAATTGTTGAGCTATCAACCTTGTAGGTGTTATAACCCTAAATTGCACCACACATGCTTACCTGGCATCAAGCCAACTCATATCCCTTCTTTGTCAAAAAACTACTGAACAACTCTTCTAAAAACTCCATTTTTAAAAGTAAACGCTAGCAAGCCCACTACAGCCCACGTTTATCCAAAAGAAAATGCTAGCAGGCCCACTAAAGCCCGTGTGTGAACGCTAGCAGGCCCACTACAGCCCGCGTGTGAATGCTAGCAGGCCCACTACAACCCGCGTTTACCTAACAAAACACAAAAATAGGAAAGTTGCCGACGGGACAGAAAGCTATGGGTCAGTTAACTGGAACTCCTGGCCATGCATGGCTAAGAGTTCGTCCAAAACCCTAGCTCCTTCCAGCCTATAAAAGAAGGGGTAGGGGTACCATTTGGAAGAGGAAACAGATAGCGAAGAAACTCTGCCCAATTTCCGAATCCATTTGTCCCAACCCTTTAGCCTTTCCTCAAGCTTAAGGAGAATTAAAGCAAAGCAGTTGGAGGACAAAGAAGAGGACGAGCCCAGGATCAGGATCAAGGAACGGTGGCCAGTCTCAACATTGATTGTAAGTTGATTCATCTTGAAAATAATAAAGAATACTTTTCCCGTCCCAATCCATGAGTTATATATGTTTTATTCGATTTATGCTTAATCTCTAACCCTAAAGTAGAAAAATAGCATGCATGCGTGGTGTTTTGTCTTGATTGCAAGATTGTCTTTGGAAGGAGATGTGCAAGCAAGTGGACAAAGCGCAACGGAGGATCTACACCAACCATCAATAAAAAGGTTAGTAGGTCCCTTCCATGCTTGTATGTGAAAAAGGAGGTTTGAGTTTTGGGGTGATAGGTTAAAAGTGATTTCTTTAAGGTCATGATCTACATGCAAGTCTAACCCTAGCTTGCTAGTCCGTAGGGTATTATTTCCCAACAACAGAGTTGGCGACTCCACTGGGGAATTACTCTTTAGGGTTTTTTCGGATATAGTTGAGGTTTTTTGGGTAGTTTAAAGGATTGGATTTTTTGTTTCTTTGCATGTTTGTTTTTTGTTAGGTCAGAGCTAACAAGGAACCTACTTCTTTATACCAGTTTTTCCTTGATTGTTGCTTGATGGTAATTATCGGGACACACAGAGGTACACACGGCCTGCAGAAGGCCTGCACGCATGTAACCCGCACCCTAACCTCTTACAGCCCACGTTTGAACGCCCGCTGTAGAGGTTTCAGTAGCGTGTAGGAGTCAGAGAGATTAAGAGGTAGTCCCCTCTTCCCTGTTAGAATTATACATTCTCAGGGGGATTTCTGGATCCTGTCTGAGTCTTGTTGGTTTGAAGTCTTGTCTCAGTTTCCTTTATTGCATGTTGTTATTCTTTGCAATTATTTTTCTTTTCTGTTAAAGAAGAAGAATCCAAGCCTCTAAGAGACCCTGGTTGTTAATACCAGAGGCCTCTTCCAGGTCTGGGCTGCCTGTGTTTAGTTTTGTCTTGGAATTTATACATACACGCGGCCTGTGCAAGTTCAGCCCGCGGGTACCCGCGCTATGTTATAGCTCAGCACGTGTTTGCACGTGTGCTGTTTCAGTGACAACAGTGGGCTTGAGTGGTTTCTTTTCAATCAGGGTGGGGCAGTCATCCCCTCCTGTGGTGAGAAGTGTTCCTCTCAGGGG
Source organism: Picea engelmannii (assembly GCA_009831015.1). Taxonomy (NCBI): domain Eukaryota; kingdom Viridiplantae; phylum Streptophyta; class Pinopsida; order Pinales; family Pinaceae; genus Picea; species Picea engelmannii. Next base: position 47,081 of record ML813598.1, on the reverse strand, counting down.
TTTGAGTCTAGGGTTGCATAGTCAGTAGGTTAGGGCCTCTTACCCTTAGCCTGTGTTTTCTTAGTTGATTGTTGATAGAAAAGATAAAAAAGAAAGATTTTGTTATATGGTTTTTAGACAAGCGTAAGAGTCAGTGCTTTCTTGATTTCCATTGTGCGTCTTTTCTCTGGTTCTTTGCGATCTGCGCTTTAAGCCATAATTTTATTTTGTTTTCTTGGTTTTGTGCTTGTCGGCATTTTCCCTTTGTTGCTTCATTTAGCACTTAAATAAAAAAAATTATCTCTTTTTCATTTGCTTCTTTGTTTGAAGATTGTGTTGTTGCATCAATAGCTAGGAATAAGTCTTTTTGTTCATAAGTTTTTGCAGTGCATTTAGAGCATAAGTAGCTCGCAGATTGAGCGAAATTCCTTTATGTTTGCTGCATGAAATCTTAGAAAAATTGAAAAGAAAAAGAAATCTTTCTTGGTGAAAAGTTGCTGGTTTTTGCATTTTTTGTAAAAGTTTTTGTTTCCAAGCATTTCTTATTCATTTTGCTTTGAGTCTTTACACACCATCAGTTTCACCTTCATACCTTGTGACATAAAAAATCCCATAAAAGCAACGCTAATTTAAAATCTATTAGACTCTTTTGTTTGTAGGGTTCATACAGTAGCTCAGGACTAGGGCCTTGGAATAGGTTGGAGAGTAAATTCTCCAAGGCCACTCAAAACCAAACATTGGAGTCTGTCATAGGGAGTGTAGAAGTCCAGTTACGTGAAAGTTATCTGGGACCCCCCTCTAACATAGGGGCTAAACACAAGGTCGCGTAAGGAAAGGTAGCGGACATAACCCCTCCAAAGCTGGACCAAGCGTAGTGGAGAACACATATCGAGGATTTGTTAAGGGATTCAGTCGTTTTCATTTGCCACGGGGCTTCGTGGGTCTCGAATCCATTCGAGGTCCTCAGTTGTCTTCCGTACCACTTGCTCTCGATACCCTTGACAGGTTTCGGGCCTGATACCCTGCTCATTGTGGTCTACCCGACTATCGACTGTACCCGCCTAGTGACTGTTCGCGTGCTGGCAAACTAGTTGCCAATCTTTTTAGGGACATACATAGGTGACTGTGGGGGTATACCGTGGTACCTAGGACAGACATTGGGCCACTCTTTGTAGAGTATACCCAGAGGGTGATTCCGTTTTCGAGTTGCACTTGCACCGGTAAGTTTCTCTAGTGTTGGTTGTTGTAACTGTTCTTCCAACTAGTTTAGTGTTTGCTTGATTTATCCCTTAGGGGCTTCTTTTTTAGTGTGTTACTGTTTGCACATGTAGAATACCTTAGCGTGTCTTGGATCTTCTCACATAGTGGAGGATCCCGAGCTCCGTCGGTCATGAAGGATTCAGGGCCTGCCGCCGGTTATACTGGAGCCACCCCCGCCACCATTGAGGCGGAAGCTAGACCAACAAGGGTCTTTCAAAGCAACCGGGTTACAAACCATTGAGCCCGAACAACTCCCAGAGGAATCAATCGCCAATCTTGTCTCGGTTGAAACCTCAACCACTGGTACTTGGCCATTGGTCATTGTACCAGTCCAATTTTATGAATGCCTGTCAGTGCCTCACACAGTTATGGAACCAAACGTTGTTACTTCCTCTAGGAATTATTCCATTCCCACCACCGTTGTCACCACAAGAGAAGCATCTCCTAACTTGCCATCGTCGGTTTGAGCCACTATGGTCTTGTCCGCAACTACGTCGCATAGTGGACCATCCCCATCTATTGTGGCGGCCATACCTCCCTTCACACCTAGTGCGACAAGCCCTCCATTCTCATACGGTATGCCTAGTTCGGGTACCAGTCCTGCACTCACTTACTCCACTTTAAAGACTTTGGGTTTGGGGGCAGGGAGCTCTACCGCTCCTTTGCAAGGTCAACGTGGGGGCAGTCCTGTCCCTTTTAATGCTTTTCCTTACGCTGGAGGTCATATCTCTCCTTCGTCCCCTTCGCTTGGTGGTCTGCATCAGCAGTCCGCCAGGCAGCCTGCACACACGAGTTCATTTGGAGCCGGGAGTCAAGAAACACCTGCGTAAACTCTGCCGGTAGGTTCGTCACCGTTTGTTTGGAACGGGACGTTTGGTAACAACACTTTCGCATCCACTGCTTTCCCATCTAGGGGTACTCCCATTTTTGAACAGTCTACTCCGGCGCAGGGTACTATTCCTGCGCCGGGGGCACATATACCAGGACCTTGGAACTCAGGACAAGGATTCGTTCCTTCCTCTGGAATGTCATTCTGGGGTAATTCTTTCCACAATCAATGGAACCCCAGACATACTTCTATGCCTCTCCCATTAGGACCGGCATGGGGTAATCCTTCGCAAAGTCCATCAAACACGATGAATTCCCAACATCCTATGTCCTTCATGGGGAATCAGCCAATGATGTCTCCACAGATGAAAAATCCTTATGCTGGTCAGGGCCATGGTTTCTACCAGAATCTGGGCCAGCAGCCCAACTTTTCCTGGCAGCCTGGTGCCAGTCAAACTCCAGGACCCTTTTTCCCAGGCTATCAGCAGCAACCCAAACTACCATTCCTAGTGACGTTACACTTGCCATATTTGACAAGGTTGTTAAATGATCCTATCTGTCATGATCCGCGTTGGCCTCCTATGCCAACGAAGTTTCCTTCGAACATTCCAAAGTTCGAGGCCAAGCCTAACGAAGATCCAGGTGATCACGTGACTACTTTCCATCTTTGGTGTTCATCTAACTCATTGAAAGATGAATTCGTCCAGTTGTGATTGTTTCAACGCACTCTTATCGGGAGTTCCACGAAATGGTACATAGAGCTTGATCGCTCACGATACTCTTCTTTTGGTGAACTGGCGATGGCTTTCCTTAACCATTTCCAGTTACCTGTGAGATACGACGTCGGCACAGAGTTGCTAGCCAATTTCGAACAGATGACAGCAGACCATATCTCTGATCATATCCGAGAGTGGAGACACCGAAAGAGTCTAATCAAAGTACCAGTCCCACCAGGATTCCTACTAGAGTGGTTCCTTAAGTCTTTAGTCCCACAATTATCCAAAGATGTCGCAACTTCTGGGGTTTTCTCCGAAGAGGATGCCATCATGAGGGCTCAACAGTTTGAGCTTATCTATTCTCAATCTGGTTTATTATACAACATTCTACCGGATGCACCACGATCAATACTGGATAAAACTAGACAGAGAGTCGGACCACATGCTGATGGTATTGTTAGTTCAGCCCAAACCAAGTCCTCTGAGAAATTGACAAAACAATTGCAACAGTTATCTATACAACACTCGGCGGCCAGCCAGACTACTACTTTGGATGCTCCTCCTAGCCAAATGTCGAAAGTACACTCCATGCAGACGACTAACCCAAAGGCCAACCAGCAGCCTAAAGGGAAGAAAAAACAACGAAAGAAGGGTAAGGGGGAGAAAAAACCCACTAATAATGCTGGCGAGGGCACCACAGAAAAATGGAAGGTGAGGTATCTGTGCAACTTGTGTGCGGAAGACACCCGACCCATCTTTGTCCTCGACTTGCAGAGGCCCAAAAGTTTGTCACACAATTACAACAAGCCGTGTTGACTAATCCCTTTTAGCATGGGCAGAATCTAACTCAAGCCTCTACAAGTGTCGAAGGGGGCAGCTAGGAAACCTGCCCTCTTCTAAACAATTCCTCATCCGCGAATGTATATATGGTTAGGGGTGATGCTTTAATAACGACTAGAGCACACGACTATAGTAAACCAAGCTCCTCTGAGAAGGGTAAAGAAGCCGAACTCCCATCTCTTCCTCTACAGATTGAGAAGATGTTGGGAGAAACAATGACACGCATTCCAAAGGGTGCATTTAAGAAAGATTCTCACAATCCAAATGCAAGGGCCACCCAGAATTACTCTGTGGTGGAAGATTTATCCCAAACCCCTTGTGCTATGTCCGCTTTGGAGGTCCTCCAAAGTTGCCCTACTCAGAGGAAAGCCTTGTTGATTGCTTTAGGCTCTACTGAGACTTGTAACCCGGGTACCATCATGCTAGATACAACTGACTTAAAACCTTGTCTACCTTACCACATAGCGTTTCAGATAGTAGTGGCTCATCCCACGAAAATTTTTACACCCAATATGTTTCGCACGGTGGTCGACGAGGGTGCCTCGATGTGTGTTATGTCGTTAGCATGTTGGAAAGCCATTGGTCAACCCGAGTTGTCTCCATCACCTACTCTCCTCACTGCGTTCGATGGTTGTTCGTTTCGACCACATGGCATCATTCCTTCTTTCCCTGTGTAGTTAGGAGGGAAGACTGTGTGTGTCGAGGTAGAGGTAGTCAATGCCCCCCTCGACTATAATCTCTTGTTAGGTCGTAGTTGGAATTATTCTATGCAAGTGGTGGTTGCTACATTTTTTCGAGTCTTGTTATTTCCACACGAGGGTCAGATAGTGACCATTGATCAATTGTCCTTCTCTAGACCAGACCCAGCTTTGGGGGCATCCACGGTTCCCATGATAGATAATCCTCAATCCGGTGTCGTTAACATAGGAGTTGGTTTGTGCCCATCTTTGATGGGTACTTTTGATTACCCACCTCCTCATGGCGATGTCAAGTTTATATTGACTCACCACAAGGCTGAGATTTTCATGTCTCGTCGTTCCGCACAACTTACTTTCAGGATCCGTGGATTCTTCCCTCCCCATCAGCCACGATGGATGAGACAGGGCACGCTGGCATGTCCATGCCCTTGTCGGCCGCTGAAGTAGCGTACTCTTTAGTCCAGCAAGCTTCAGCTACTCCTGATCTGACTCCTGCACAAGAGTTGGATCCCCCTTTAGAGCATGTCTGGGCTCAGGGTTCTCTCACCAGCACTGATTCGTTAGACTTAGTCTTGCCTTCTGACGAAGCAGTAATTGAAGCAATGACTAGTACGGACAAACCTTGGGAAGATCTTCATCACAGATCATATTTCCTCCCAGAGTTACACCGAATCGAGGTAGGAGAATTCACTATCACCATGACAGGAGATCAGTCGTGTCCTATTAACCTCTTAGCTACATAGGAAATTTATGCTGAGGGAAATATGGTGACTATCGCTGAAACTATACCTATCAACATCTCCTGAAACCCTAGCGTCGTAGAGAATGTCTTCGTCGGAGCGGATTTCTCCCCCGAAGAAATTCATATTTACATGGATCTTTTCAAAGAATTCTGCGACGTTTTTGCCTGGTCTTATGAGGAAATGCCAGGCATCGACCCACAAAGAGTCTATCATGAGCTAAATTTGTTGTTTTCAAGCTCGCTTTGAGATCCGAAAGCAACATCTGGCAAGACTGCATTTATGATTTTCGATCTCGTCCGGATTAACTGAGAAAAGTAAACATTATGGAGTCTTGTTTAAGCCCTTTTCAGACTCCTTAAAGATGAAAAGATTGCTGAGTGACCTTGTTTCTTCACACTCGTTAAACTGGTCTAGAAGAACGTTCCTTAAACGGGTCTCCTTTTAAGCCCTTTTCAGACCCTCTAAACATGAAAAGATTGCCGAGCGATCTTGTGACCTTTCATGCTCGTTAAACTAAAATTTGAAGTCACATCTGTCCGGTGGTAGTTTACCCCTTTTCCGATCCGGATGGTCAACTGTACGAACAAAGGAATACTCTAATGAATTTCCATTCTTTAGAAGAGTATCCTTAGGTAAGATTTTATTCCTTTTTCAGGCCTGAGGGACTAAATTTACGAAAAAGAAACCCCCCCGGAGTCCATAGTTAAGCTCTTTTCAGACTCCCTAAAATTGAAAAGATCGCCGAGTGACCTTATTCTTTCACACTCGTTAAAATGGTCCAGAAGAACATTCCTGACAGAGTCCATAGTTAAGATTTTTTCAGACTCCTTAAAATTGAAAAAATAGACGAGTGATCTTGTCCTTGTCACACTCGTTAAAATGGTTTTGAATTGATGTCTAATCGGTGCTAGTTTACCCCTTTTTCGAACCGACTAGACTATTGTCGAAAAAGGTACCCCAATGGAGTTTCCTTTTATGCTTTTCAGACTCTCTAAATATGAAAAATCACCAATCTTCCCTTCTCTGGGCTCGTTAAACTTACATCGAAGGACGTTACCATTGTGTGTTCTATCAATCGCATTTGCATACCTTACCCATCAGCCTTGTAACAATTTGCTTCTGCGTCTTAACACCTTTGGCCACTGGAGGATTTTTCCTGAGTATCATTTCCCTAGAACATCAGTCTTTTCCTTGTGCCTTGAGCTTGTATGTTTGTTGTACTCGTTCCTCCATTGTAACGTAATATTCCTTTATTCTTTTTCACAAATTATCAAAAAGAACAAAAAAATCAAATATACCCC
>ML813598.1:0-27350 GCA_009831015.1 Picea engelmannii | reverse complement strand
TGCATAAAAAAAATGAGAAGGAACTAAAAGCAATTGCTAAGCAACAGTGTCCTTCACTCCAAGAAGACCTCACAACTGTGAGGTTTTTTCTCGTTGAATATTTTGTTGAATATGTAGATGTATGCATAGATCTGATGAAGTATATGCACCATTGATATGTCCACACATATCCACTTTATCTTCTTGTAATGAAAAATATTCATATAAAGTTTGGATGAAATTTTTAAAACCGTGTGGCCGTTTCTGGAAAAACGCTGAAATTTTTGTTGATTTTAAAATGATCATAACTTCACTTCCCAGACTCCGTTTCGGATGATTTGTTTTTTGAAATTGTATATTTTCCTGAAAGTAATTCAAATATTGAATTTGTTTCTGAAAATTTTGTTCATAAAATATCATAATTGAGTCTGATGTGCGCAACTCCCTTTTTGTCTCCTAAGATGCATGCATTGCGCATGGAAAAATGTTTGCATGTCATGCCTGAGATGCATGCTATATATATTCCACATGAATTTTAGAAAACAAATCTGAAATGGAGTAGACATGATCTTCAATTAATGGGATACAAAAATTTTGTGCAAATACTTGTTAGAAGACTCTTCATAATAAGAGGCTTGATCTTCTGACGGTTTCTCTTCTAACTCTATCTTTCTAATCCCCTACATAAAATATTCACAATATTATTTATTCCAAAATAGACACTCCAATATGGTCCATAATTCATTTGGATTTGATTCTTGTGAGTCATCATATACTTGGTGGAGAATTTATGGAGAAATAGACAAGAAGATAAATCCTATGGCCATATCTTGTCTATTGAGAAAGTCATTTTTCACATCGGCGAAATCAAGATCTACTTCCATTTCCATGGTTATTTGGTATAAACCTATAATTTTGAGAAGAAGTATAATCTTTGGTTTCCACTCCAAATAGTTATGAGGTGTGAGAAGTATTATCGGTGAGTAAAACATATTTTCCATCTTTGTTGCGTTCTTCAATCTTTTGTACCTGCAAAAATTTTTGGTGTAGCTTTTGCTTAGCAGTCCATCGGCTCTGATACCATGTAAATGTGTTGAACCTGCATAGAATATATATAGATAAACAATAATACACACATTTGCAGAGAGAAGTAGAGAAAGATGGAGGAGAGAAATAATGAAAGAATTCTCAATAATTGTATTCCACACTCAAAGAGTGAATAATTTACAATAGATATAGGATACATGAGTAAATAATGAGCCATAGTGGTGATATAGAGTGATATGGACACACACCAGTAGTTACGGGAGTGAACTGCTACCTATTTTAGTCTCTCAAGGAGTTACGGGAGTGAACTACCACCTAGCTAAGTTAACTAGTCAACTAGTCTTCAGTTAACTGACTGAAAAGAGAGTAGTGAGGAGTTAAATCAGGGAATCAAGTGTAATGCACCAGTTTGGTGATGATCCCAAGGAAAGTTCGCATTAGCATGGTGATGATCCCAATGTTGCATGGTTACAAAACCAATGAAGCATCTAAACTCAATTCAACTAGTCAAACTGAAGTGTCAACTGAAAGAGAATATTCTCCAGGTGGAATATCCTCCCCTAAAATTAGGAGACTGGTTAATGATTAATTATGACTAATAAATAAGGAAAAAACATAGGAAAAATAAATCCTAGGTGTGTGTGAAGTAACTCCAACAATTGTCTGGGCAGTGGCTAACCCAGAAAGATGGCCACCACATGCTCCTGAGTGGTAGTCATTAAGAATTTTTTCTTCTTTCGAGTGGATGACACATCGGAGTAACATTATATATACCCCACGAAAAAAAATTGTATCACCAATGATGAGGTAGTGTCGATATTTATGGTGTATGTGACGGAAATTGTTTGTGGACATTTGAGGGTGGAAGCGTTGGGTCTGGAGATAAATGAGGATGTCTCCATACCATGGGTCAGAAGCTTTGATGAGGAACAAAGATTCATCAGGTAATGAATCTTGGACCATTGATTCGTCAATGACTTGGGGAAGATCGATCATTAATTCTATGAAGACTAAGGATTTCTTGGATTTTGGGGTAGAGAACTCGAGGTCAAATTCTTGTAACAAGATAATCCATTTCGAGTAGTGACCTCCCAATATATGACGTGACAATATATATTACATAGGATTGGTGTAAGATATAATGATACTAGTTCAAAGAATAATGTAATGCCGTAATCACTGGACAATGAAAAATGTTGTCAGTTCCAACTTCTCGACATAAGGATAATGAAGTTCAATGCCAACTAAGCCTTTACTGAGATAGTAAATAACATGTTCGTTATTGTCTTCATCAATTTGGACTAATACTATTCTGATAGTAGTAATGGATGTTGCAAGATAAAAGATAAAATATTGACTATAATTTGGGGGTTTCAATAGCGGAGTCGATGTAAGAATGTGATTTAGTTGATCGAAATAACATTGATATTGTTCATCCCAAATGAATGGGACACCATTTTTAAGTAATCGCATGAAATCCTTAGTAATATCTTCTTAGTTGATGACGAACCGTCTTAATAAATTTGCTTCTCCTTTCAACTTCTGAAGTTGGTTAATAGTAACGGGAGGAGGAAAATTGATAATGGCCTCAAATTTAAGGGGTTCCACTCGGATCCCAAACTTGGATATGATAAATCCAAGGAGACGATCATATTCCACAAAAAATATGCATTTGTGTGGGTTAAGATGGATGTTGTAATGTCGACAATGAATAAATATTTGTCGTAGATGATAGATATGATCTTGTTTCTTAGGAGATATGGTAGGTAGGTCATATTGATAAGGTTGTATGATATGTTTAATGTCATGGAAATCATAAGACATGGCCCATTGGAAAGTGGCACCAACATTTTTGAGATCAAAGGGTAAATTTCGATAAGCGAAAGTACCCGATGGGCATATGAAGGAGATTTTGTGTTGGTCCTCCAGTATGATTTCAATTTGATTATAGCCATAGAAGCCATCAATGAATGAGAAGACTTCACATCCGACACAATCATCGATGATCTGATCGATGAAGGGGGTGGGAAAATTTTCCTTAGGACAAGCCTTTTTAAGGTCCCTATAATCAACACATACTCAGATCGTGCCTTGCTTCTTGGTGACAAGTACGATATTGGAGACCCAATCTATAAAGGGCATGAGATAGATAAAATCAACATTCAATCATTTTTGAACTTCAGCCTTAATTGCTGCATCTTTTTGTGGGTGAACTAGATAGAGCCATTTTCAAATAGGACGGGCTTCGGGATATGTCTTAATTTCATGAACAACGATCCATGGGTCAATTCCTATAATTTCTTCATATGACCAGGAAAAAATATCACAAAACTCTTTAAAAAGGGCAGTGTAACATTCAATCTCTTCAAGAGAGAAATATTCACCTATCTAGATGTGTTTCGTGATCCCAGGTTTAACTGAAATATCGATTGATATAGTCTTAGAAATATTTCCCACGTTTCCTTCTGATGGAGAAGAATATGATGTGGAGGGTAACAAAGATGGGTCTTGGGCATAAATAGAAATTAGGGTTTGAATATGTGTTGTTGGCATAGGGGAAGACCTAGGGTTCAACACTTCAACAACGCACCAACAAAACCCTAACTACCAACCCTATCAGCAACACCTGCAAAGCAGATGAAGTCTCACCCGAGGTAGAGGAAGGGGGGGGTTGTACAACTCAATTTCTACAGCCTATCTGGGACACAGATCTATGATCACAATACTTAAACAAGCACTTAGTAGTTATCATTCATTAGTCTTTAACCCTTATTCACATCACAGGTAAAACCCTAATTGTAGACCAGTGCAGTAACAACCAAGATCCAGCACATCTAACCATTCAACACATAGAATCAAATAGATCTAGCATTCATTCATGATATTAAGCACTAAGTTACTACATCATATATATCTAACATTCATAAAGATTACAGAACTAAGCATAAATCACATCAAATTCACAAAGAAACCACAACACAAGATGTATGTGGTTCACCCCTAGTGTGGGGCTGCATCCACCAACTCTTCATCTTCATTATTATCTTCTTTCAATCTTCTTACATGCATTGAGCCTCAAAACCAACTCTGCATAAGACAGGAGATCTGCATGCACCTCGCCAGATCCTCCTTCCCCGAGTATATCTAGGCATAGATCCTTACACAGTCTATGCACAAATCAGTACAGATGACTTGCACTTAGCTCTGCAAGTCTCAACATGCAATATGCACAAAGCCTCTTACAATCACTTGCACTTAGCATATCACACTTATCTCTACTAGATCTAGTACTTCTTACATCTCCTAGATATCTATTTATGCATTCCAAATGGTGCCTAAACATGGGTAAGACCCATGGTACAACATCCCATACCTGTTACATAAACCCTAAACCCAAAAATCCTGCAAAAGGGGGTGATATCTCACGATATCCACTTCACACACCGCTTCGTCTTCGACCATCCTCTCGAAGTCCCAAAAATGGTCAAACATGACCAAGGTTCTCCAAAACTTGGTCAAGGGCCAACAGGCCCCCAACAATCACCTATGGCTCATCCTGAGTCACTCTGATCTGGGTAACTCTGCCTCTAAGGCCTTGATCTTGGCTTGATCTGCCTCGACCTATTGTTTTGAAAGAGCCTCCTACTCAATGAACTAATGAATGACATTCTCGGTGACAAGTCCTTCCAAGCATTGTTCAACTGTAGTGACCACTTGTTCTAGCTGTGCACCTTGTCCTTCGATCTCCTAAAAAATGGTGCATGCTTTGTCCTGTACCGCCTGAAGTATCTGGCTCACTTCCATGAGTTTACTCTGGATGGAATGGACCTGCTGTTGAACCGCATGATTTTTTGTGACCTTTTCATCTTCTCGACCACTGACAGTAGCTTCAATTGTGCTTGTACTGTCGTTGCTTGTTTCTTTTCCTCCTGGAGCTGTGACTCCAATGTCCTTAGTTATGGGTCCTCTACAAGGCGCTCATAAGTCTATTCACTTCAACTACTGAGTTGCTTGCATTCTAAGGCCAATGCCTTGATTCCTTCGACTGTGCTTGGGGCAGTTTCTTTCCTTTGATCTCGCACTTCCTACGGAGTGCTCGACAATGCTTGCAATTCCAATTCTGCTACTCGTGCTTGGAGTTGTTGGATAGCTTCAACGAGCTTCCCCACTTGGATCTCAGTTGTCTGCTCTTCCATCTGTGCTAGGCTTGACACAGAGAAAAGTTCTCTAGTGACTGTTTCTTTAAATCCAATCTTCTCCATGAGCGACTGTTCTTTTTCCTTCTATATCTGTGCTCTATCCTCTACAAACTTCACCTGGAGATCATCTTTCTCTTGTTGCGCAACTCAACGCTACTCTAGGGCTTCCTCCTTTTCTTGATTCAATCCCTTTGTTGCCTGCTATTTTTCTCCTTGGACCTGATGAAGGTGAGCCTCTGTCGCATTTTCTAATTTGTGTAGCTGGGCAGGTTCATCTCCTACTTCTATGCCCCATGATGACAACGACACAGTAGACATTGTGCGGCTCAAATAAAGAGTCTGTTGTACCCCTTTGATCTCTACCTCAATCTTATCATACATTGTCTCCTATTTGGCTTCACTTCACTGCAAAAACTCCTCCGATGTATCTGATACAGTGATGATGATGAGGTCAATATCATTCACCATAAGTACAGTCTATAAGTGAGGTTTACTAGTGCATGAATTCTTCCACGCTGAGGGTTTCTTTGGAGAAACCTTTCTTTTCTTCGACTTCTCAACCTCTATAAGGGAATCTTTAGGCAGTGTCACTTCACCCTCTTCCTATTTTTCTTCTTCCCCTTCATCCTCTTCTTTGTCTACTTCATAACCTCCTCCTCCTTCAGTTGAATCTGGTGAAGTCTCCTATGACGTCCAGTCGATGGGGATGCTTGTACTCCTCTCGTTGATGAGGCATGTTCTCTTGTGGACATGAAATTCTCATCCATGAGGTCTATCAAAATCTCTTCGACAAATTTCTCTAGTGCACTCAAGTCATCCAACATACACGCTCGAGATCAGATATATTGGGTAGGTGGACAAACTCTCAAGGCAAGAAGAATGGGTGGCGAGGTTACAATAAGCACTGCGTGAAAGAAAATAGTTCTTTGTGGGCTTGGATAATCACATTTTGCAAAAGTGTCCTCGGTAAGACATTCGATAGGTTAAATAGATAACATCGTAACGGATTCCTCCAATGGGAAGGAATGCCTCAATCCATTTGTTATGGTGCGGTTCCAATGGTCCAATGGAGAACGTTCTAGAAATAACTACATTTCTATCCATTCTGGAGCATCGTTCTAATGGTCAATATGCCTCCAACGGTCATATTTCTTTGTCATGGCAAAGTGCCAATCTGCGTTGTTCTGCTATTCCAACGAGGTTCAAGTTCTACAAACCTTCCTTCTATGAAGTCCTCTCTGGAATCTCCTGCAATTTTTCTATCTTTGCTTTCTTCTTACTGAGCTTTCTTTCTTTCTTTCCTGTGATCTGCATCTCTGGATTCCTCTTTTCGTTCTTGTTCTTATATCCTCTTGGCATAGTAACTTCTCACTTTTTATGGTCTTTCACAAGGTTCGAGGATAATACTTCTCATCTTACTAGAGTAGGTGCTCTACTCTCCTGCATGGATAAGTTCTTTAAGCCTTCTTGCGTTCTTTCAACTTCGACAACCAGGTCTCTAGCCCTTAGTTACTTCGACTTGTCCTCTTGTTCTTCTATTAAGCACACTATTCTCCTAGCCATGAAATCCCTTAATTCTTGCTCTTTTTTTTTCTATAGCTTCCTCTTCTTCTTTCCTTCGGATCTGATCTCTCTCAATCCAAGTCTTTCCTAACATAAGTGAAAAAGGAGCGTTGTTCTCAACAAACTTAATGACCTCGAATTCTTCTTCTGTCGATGTTCCATGAGAACTCATAGGTACCTGTGTAATTCTTCCACATAGGGTTATCATCTTTCCTTTAAACAAACCTATTCCTCCCAATGAAGGAACCATAGCAGGCTTTCCCAAAATTTCCCAAGTATTTTCTGGCATAATGTTCACCTGTGTTTTTGCATCCAATACACAGTCTATGTTGAAGTCTCCTATTCTTGTTTCTATGCACTCTTTCTCTTTTAAGATCTCTAATACACTGATGTCTCTGTGATCGTTCAGTGTTTCTTTCATCTGCAATAATATAGCCTCTGATTATTTTTGGTTCTTTATCATATTCTTAGTCTCTTGACCTTCCTCGTGGTTTTCTTGTTGTATGTTCATATTCTCAACTTTAGCAATCATTATAGGGAAATCCAAAACTTCATGTCCAGTAGCTTTATAACAAAGGAAAACATGACCTCTACTAGGTCATTTCTTAGCAATATGTCTCGGTCTTCTACAACTATAACAAAGAGTTAATCCCCTCTTTCTCTTAAATGATCCCCAACCTTTTTTGTACTACACACTGGGATCACAGTGTTGGACCTACAAAAAATTATTTCTAGGATCCTACATCCACTTGTTAGTCCAAAAGTTCTTTTAATGCATAGGAATAACATATCTTTCACTATTTCTATCAGATCTATTCATATCATATCTTCTTTCTACTAGTTGTACCCTAGTTTTCAGGCTAGGACAAAATCTATCAAACATACCTAGATCCATTCTTTTGAAACAAAAATTTCCACTTATCTTACCTTTATCAAAGAACAAAGCTTTAAGATCTTACCTCTTTTCTTCAGATCTGGTTCCTTTCTTAGCACAAACCTTCACAAGTCAAGTAGAATATTGCACACTATAAAAACATATCTATGCACAGAGATTTGTCTTTTCTTTAGTTCCCAGCAATCATAGTTTCAGGTCCTAACAATAGAACCATTTGTTGGGACAGGGGAAGACCCAAGGTTCAACGCTTGAACCATGCACCAACAAAACCCTAACTACCAACCCTTTTAGCAACACCTGCGAAGTAGATGAAGTCTCACCTGAGGTAGAGGCAGGGGGGGTTGCAGGACTCAAGTGTCTACAACCTAGCTGGGACAAAAATCTATGATCACAATCCTTAACCTTGCCAGATCCTCCTTCCCCGAGTAGATCTAGGCATAAAGCCTTACACAGTCTGCACACAAAGCACTACATATGACTTGCACTTAGCTCTGCAAGTCTCAACATACAATATGCACAAAGCCTCTTACAATCACTTACACATAGCATAGCACACTTAGCTCTACTAGATCTAGTACTTCTTACATCGACTAGATATCTATTTATACATTCCAAATGGGGCCTAAACATGGGTAAGACCCATGGGCTAACATACCATACTCGTTACATAAACCCTAAACCCAAAAATCCTGCAAAAGGGGTTGATATCCCATGATATCCACTTCGCTTGGCGCTTCATCTTCGACCAGCCTTTCGAATTCCCAAAAATGGTCAAACATGACCAAGGTTCTCCAAATTTTGGTCAAGGGACAACATGTGTTTATATCCTCTCTTGATTCAGGAGGAAAGATGATTGGTGGTGATGGTCTTCCCAAGGTTCGTCTTGAAGAGACATGACTTCCATTATAGCTTCATCGGATGGGAAGACAAAATCTAGTAAGTCATCCTTGAAATGTTCAGGGGTAACCGAATAAGGAGAGGAAAACCGATCTGGATCCTGATCTAGTAGGAGTTTAGAATTAGTGTTAGCATATTTGTTTAATGTCTGGATGCCTGAATATCATAATTAAACTGGGGATAAAGGCATGGTAGCTCCGAAGGATTCGATATTGGAATAGTGAGGAATTACCCAAGGGTCAAGAGAAACAAGTGATTTACCACAAAAGGTACATATCATATTGATCAGATATATTTGAGAGGTATTGGGTGTAGGTAAAGGGAAGGTTCCCATAAGGGTTATATAGAGGCCTACACTGATACCCTCATATTCGGGTGTTGACTCACCTATGAATGGTACATTTGTGCTAGGGTTAAGTCACACGTCGGGTGTACAATAATTAAGTTGGTCTATTGTTAGTATCTTACCTTGGTGGGAAAAGAAAATAATTCGGAATACAGAGGATGCAACTGCATTCATAGCATAAAACCAAGTACGACCTAAACGGAGATTGTAGTTGAGATTGGAGGCAGTTGTACCAGCTAGTTTGATTGGTAGGGAGGGAAAAATACCATGAGGTTTGAAAATTTTCCATCAAAGGCCTTCAAGATGGCTTCCGATGTAGTAAGTTGTGGAGAGCCTAAGGTTTTCCAACAAGTCATTAACATAATACAAGTGGCTATACCTTCATTGATCACGGTTCAAAAACTATTTTTTTAAGTGAACGAACAGTGATTTGTAATGAAAGTTGGTGTGAAAGGTGAGGTTCACTTTGGTCAATGTTAAAAGAGATAATGTTTGACTCTGAGGGATCAATTCCCCCAATGGATGTTAATAAATATTTTTTTGGGTTGGAAAACTCTGCAATACTTTGAGGGAAGACATGGAACATGGGGCTTGAGTAAGATCCTTGATGCAAGAGCATCACCAACGTCAAGCGAGAATGGGGCAAGTGCCAATGCATTTTGGACACATGATAAATTGTTTAAAAACTTTTGAATATGGATGCACCAAACGTAAATGTAATAGTTAAGGAGAGGCGTACTTATAGATTGTAATCAGACCTTGAGCGCCTTGCTCTCGTCTGAAGGACTAAGAAGGCATTAATGTTAGTAGGTATCTTTAAATTCTCATATTAGACAGTTTTAAGAGTGGAGAGAAAACATATATAGACACCATCATTGTATTATTGTAGAGGAGTGAAGAACATTACCAAAAACAAATAACATATAGAGCTGGAATAGAGAAACTATGTTTGAAAAACACACATGTACAGAGATTTAAGTTAATAGAAGAAGTCTTAATTCAGATTCATGGCGTTGTATTTGTTTCTTGTATGTGTATGCTAAATGGTATGTTCATGGTTTTACTCTTTTTGTTATACATTTGATTTCTATGCTATGTATGAATGATTTCTAGATTATGTTTGAAGTTTGAGAGAGAAAGAGTTAGGAAATGAGTTTCAATTGTTTCTTTGTCTAAGTGAGAGTTCCTGCAAGGAGTGCGTTCACAAAAGGGTTCAGAGGTTTTGTCTCTGAAATCTCAGATAGGTTAGCTTTTGTTCTCATTTCCTCAAAGGTGCAGTTAGGCACAGGAGCCCTGCAAAGTGTGTGCAGGCTGAGTGAAGCTTCTGGGGTTTGTTACCTGAATGAATTGTTGAGAGACTGTTGTTGCAGGGAGTGCATAGAGTCGAAAGGAGTTTAACACTTGAAAGTGTTTGAAGATATTCCGCAAGGAGTGCTAGCATGAGTTTTTCTGAAAGACTTGAATTCATGGAAAACCTTAGAAGGGTTCAAATCTTCAAAGTCGTCGAAGGGAAGAAAAAGGTTAAGTGTCATGAAAAATTGAAAGGAGGTGTAGTGACATCGTGCTGCAGGAGGATGAGTTCCATGCAGAGAAACATTTTATTTAAATTTCACGGAGGTTCTCAAGGGAAGAGACGAATGGTTGAAATTCTCCATAGAGAATTTGCGAAGTCCTGCCAGTTGTCCGATCTGACAGAGAAGCAAGGGGGTTATGACAGTTTCCCCAGTTTCAAGCTCAGGAGATCGTGAGTCGTCGGCCCTCACTTAGATACCCATCAGTTGTAGGATCTGACAGGAGTTGCATGGGGTTTAAACCCTCGCAAGTAGATCGAAAGTCCTGAAAGGCATCGGGATATCGGGACTTTAGAATTTGGGATATCAGAAGTCTCGAGGGAAGGAGATCGGGTCACTCCATGATGAAAACCCCGAAACATATCTGAGTCGTCCATCGGTTGGGAGTCATGGTGGAAATCCTTGAGTTCGGGGAAAATCCCAATAGAAAATCCCATCGGCTTATTGGGGTTCAACGTTTCGTGAATACTAAAGATAAGAAGCACACACATTTTGGAAACGTGAAGTCTGAAATCCCGACAAGGTGGAAAGCTCCGTTGTGGGGCCAGCTAACATCATCTCATCATATAGGAGGTCGGGAATCGGAACTTCGGGAGTTTCGAGGGAAAGAACCCATAGGCATTTGATTTCCTGAAATTGCGAAGCGACGAGGACCGTCCATATTGAGTGGATGCATGGAAATAGTCTAGGGTTTCAGAAAAAAATACCGAAAGGCAAGGGCATTTCAGCACTTTGGGAGTCGAGAGACCAAGAGGTCAGGTTCTTGAGTCACGAAACCCCGAAAGAAACTGCGGTCATATAAGGGGAGGTCATGTGGAACGAAGGTATAGCCCAGGGGGCTAACTGAAGTTAAAGCCGCTTCGACAAATCGGCATATCAGAGATCGGGGGATTGAGAAGACTGAGGTTCTCGACAACAGGAAGCGGGAAACCCCAAAACCCAAAATTTTTGTTGGGGAGAGATCAGGTATGCACAAAAGTCGTGACAGGGGAAAAGGAAGGACCTGTGAATTGGGTTTTTAACAGAGATTATAGTGTGGAATCAAAAGAGCCACTTCAGCTCGAAGGTGAAATTAGAATGATCCGTTAAGACTGAGAGGTCAGCGCAGAGACTGTGGCCGAGGTAGGGGCATAGTCAGCGTTAGGTTTGGTATCAGAGTACATAAAGGTTTCTTTTCTTTCTGTAGCAAGGAAAAGGAAAATTCACCATGCCGCCAAGAAGAAGGGACAGGCAAACACCCGATCCTCCAGAGGAAATGGAAATACCAAGAAGAAGAGGTAGGCAGATTCCTAACCTAGCCATGGCAAGAGAAATGTGTTATTTAAGGGCCATACTTGAGGACATGGAGACAACACAGAGATGCACAATCATTGTTGGGGATCTTAGTGATTTCGAAAGTGAAAATGAAATTGAACATGAAGAAGAAGAAATTTCAACGGAAGATGTTGCAAATGAACACTTTATTAGAGTTGTCGCAAGGATGGGTGCCAGGGCAAAAATGGACATCCCAGTTTATGAGGGAAACTTAGATGCTGAAGAGCTTCTAGACTGGATTAGAGCTTTGGACACTTATTTTGACTATGAAGATGTCGAAGAAGACAAGAAGGTCAAACATGTTGTCACAAGATTGAAAGGACATCCAACATTATGGTGGGATGAACTACAAGTCGACAGATGCTGCAAAGGTAAGCAGAAAATCAAGAGTTGGGATAGGATGATTGTGAAGATGAAGGGAAAATTCATTCCCATGGATTACCATATTACTCTATTTCGAAGAATGCAAAATTTGAGATAGAAGCTGATGACAGTGAAGGAATATACTGAAGAATTCTACAAGCTGAACATCAGGGCAGGTCATCAGGAAAGCGATGATGAAAAGGTTGCCAAGTACATGAATGGCCTGAGATACGACATTCAATATGAGATGAGCATGATGACCATCCGAACGGTGGAAGATTCTTATCAAATGGCTCTAAAAGTTGAAGAGAAGATTAGTCGAAAACAAGGTCAGAGAGGTCGAGGCAGAAGTCAAGCCAGAGGCAAATCAGTTGCCCAGGATAGAAGTCTGAAACACAAAGAAGATGGAAAAAACCTCAGACTCAGACTGAGAGAGGTGGAATTTCGCAGAGAGGGAAGCATACCGAACAGAGAAGTCAGTATGCAGATGGAAACATTTTTCCTCGTACTAGAGGTAGAGGAAGAGGAAGAGGTGGAGTAATAAAGTGCTTCACTTGTGGAAAGAATGGACACAAATCTTATGAATGTCCAGATAAGAAGAAAGAAAGTGGTGAGGCTCACATCTCTGAAGCACAGAGGCAGAATGTTGAGGTAGAGGATGTTGAAGGTGGAAGATCGTTGATGATGTGAAAATCTCTTTTGACACCAGAGAAGGAGGTGGAGAGTTCAGTCCAAAGAAATCAACTTTTTTGGACTTCTTTCAAAACCAAGGACAGGGTATGCAAGGTCATTGTGGATAGTGGTAGCATAGATAATCTCGTTTCAATGGAGATGGTAGAAAATCTAGAGCTAGAGACGATTTAACATCCAAGTCCATATAGAGTTTCATGGCTACAAAAAGGACATTAGGTAAATGTCACTAAACAATGTTTAGTTGAATTTAATATAGGAGGATATAATGATAAGATACTCTGTGATGTTATTCCCATGGATGTTTGTCATATATTGCTGGGTAGACCATGGAAATATGACAGAAATGTGATTCATGATGGGAGGATGAACACATATACCCTAGAGAAGAATGGGATAACTCACATGTTGCTTCCAATCAAAGATAAGGAGGTGAAACCTGAAGTAAGAAACAATGTACTTCTCATGAGTGGGAAGGAACTTCTTACAGAGGTTAAGAAGAAGGAGGAACCGCAATTCATTGTGGTCAGGAAGCCAAATATTGTTTTAACCAACAAAAGGGTAGATGATCTACCAGAAGAGGTTCAGGGACTGCTGGAAGAGTTCCTTGACATAGTAGTGGACGAACTACCTCGTTCATTGCCACTAATCAGAAGTGTGAGTCAACTTATTGATCTCATACCTGGAGCTAGTTTTCCAAACAAAGCATCATACAGATTAACGTCACAGGAGAATGAAGAGGTCAAAAGACAAGTCCAGGATTTGTTAGACAAAGGGTTGGTTAGAGAAAGTTTGATTCCATGTGTTGTTTCGACAGTACTTAGTCCGAAGAAGGACGGAGGCTGGAGGATGTGTACTAATTCAAGGGCAATCAACAAGATAACCATCAGGTACAGATTTCCATTGCCAAGGATGGATGATCTGATGGATTTCTTAAGTGGAGCAAATTTTTTTTGGAAGATTGATTTGAAAAGTGGATATCACTAGATTCGTATGAGAGAAGGTGATGAATGGAAAACAAACTTCAAGACTAATGAAGGGTTGTATGAATGGCTTGTTATGCCGTTTGGTTTGACAAACATGCCAAGTACCTTCATGAGGCTGATGAATGAAGTCCTGAAGGAATTCATCGGAAAAATTTTCATTGTGTATATGGATGACATATTGATCTTCAGTAAAACAGAGGTAGAGAATCTAAAACACTTAGCTACAGTGATGAAGATATTACATCAAGAGAAGCTGCTGACAAACATGAAGAAATCCTCATTCATGAAGACATAACTCATCTATTTGGATTTTTTTATTTCTGCAGATAAATTGAGGATGGATCCAGATAAGGTGGAGGTGATCAAGAATTGGCCATCATCGAAGAGCATATTTGAGGTGAGAAGTTTTAACAGATTGGCTAGTTTCTACCAGAATTTCAATGGAATTAGTGCACCGATGATGGACACAGTGAAGAAGAGACACAAATATTTTCACTAGATAGAAGAGGCTGAGAAGAGTTTTACTTTGTTGAAGAGGAAAATCACGGAACAACCAATTCTGGTGTTGCCTGATTTCCAAAAGACATTTCAAGTGAAATGTGATGAAAGTGGATTTGCAATAGGGGCAGTCTTGAGTCAAGAAGACAGGCCAATAGCATACTTCTGCGAGAAGCTGAATGAAGAGAAGGTGAAATACTCCACGTATGACAAGGAGTTTTATGCTATTATTCATGCATTAAAGAAATAGAGACATTACTTGATCCCGAAGGAGTTTGTCTTATACAGTGACAATCATGCACTGCAGTTTGTGACTCAATAGGAAAAGTTGAATCAAATACATGTAAAATGGGTTGAATACATGCAGAACTTTACTTTTGTAACTAAGCATATTTATGGAACTGCTAACAAGGTTGTTGATGCTTTGAGTAGGAAATGTTTGGTGTTGCAGGAGTTCAGAGTTAAAACACTGGGTTTTGATGATCTTAGGAACCTGTACAGAGATGATCCAGATTTTAAGGAAGCGTATGAAGCAACTGAGAATCAAATTCTCAGGGACAGAAGTCAATGGACAGAATGCATGATCCAGGAAGGGTTATTGTTTAAAGGTAATTAGCTTTGTATTCCGAAATGCCCCATGAGGGAGAATTTGCTGAAGGAGAAACATAGTGGAGGATTGGCCAGACATTTCGGTCACGACAAGACATTCACAAAATTGAATGAGTCATATTTTTGGCTAGGAATGTGAGTAGATGTCAAGAGATTCGTGGAAAAATGTAGAATTTTCCAGCATTCGAAGG
This sequence comes from Picea engelmannii, assembly GCA_009831015.1. NCBI lineage: Eukaryota > Viridiplantae > Streptophyta > Pinopsida > Pinales > Pinaceae > Picea > Picea engelmannii. The sequence continues at coordinate 12,202 of ML813598.1, read as the reverse complement.
GAAAGAGACAGAATGCAGGATTTTATCAACCATTGCCCATACCTGAGAGGTCGTGGGATGCAGTTAGCATGGATTTCATATTGGGTTTGCCAAGAACAAAAAGAGGGTTTGAATCAATATTTGTGGTAGTGGATAGATTTTCCAAAATGGCACACTTCATACCATGTCAGAAAAATAGTGACGCAACTCACATTGTGAATCTATTTTTCAAAGAAGTCATTCGACTTCACGGTTTACCAAGGAGCATAGTTTCAGATCGAGACACTAAGTTCATGGGACACTTCTGGAGAAACTTATGGAAAAATCTGGGAACAAATTTATCGTTCTATTCAACTTATCATCCTCAGACGAATGGATAGACATAAGTCATGAACAGGAGTTTAGGAGACTTTCTAAGGAGCTTGGTGACAGAACACCATAGCCAGTGGGACAACATATTACCACATGCGGAATTTTCTTATAATGATTCAATCAACAGAAGAACAGGACAAATTCTATTTCAAATTGTTTATGGCATGTAGCCGAGAGTGATTTCTAAGCTGAGGGATTCAGAATAGATTGCGACTAGAAGCGCTAGTGCAGAAGATTTCGCAGAGGCGATGAAAGAACTTCATAGCTAGGTGAAGGAGCGTTTGCAGAACTCGAGCCAAGAATATAAGCGCATAGCAGATCAACACAAGAGACAACTTCAATTTGAGGTTGGTGATTTGATTCTGGCACATCTGAGAAAGGAAAGGTTCCCGAAGGAGACATATAACAAACTAAATATGAAGAAGATCGAACCATGTAAGGTCTTGAAGAAATTTGGGGAAAATGCTTATGAGATTGAATTACCCAATGGGATCAGAATTTCTCCGATATTCAATGTCTCAGATTTGTACCCATACAAAACTGAGGAAGAAGGAACAAGTGATGAACAACCAGATATCCAGTGGACAAAGCAGATGCCTGTTGCAGAGAAGCCACAAATGGAAAGCATACTAGACAAAAGAGTTAGCAAGAAGACTAGAAGAAAACAATACTTTGAATACTTGTTCAAGTGGAAAGGACATCCAGTTGAAGATGCCACCTGGGAGAATGAAGCAAAGATTCAGAACCATGCACAGACCATGCGAGCGCTCATGGACAGGAGCCCATGAAAATTTTCAAGTGAGGGAGCATGATGCAGGAGCATTGCCAACATCAAGAAAGCGTGGGGCAAGTGCCAACGCATCTTGGACACATGATAAATTGTTTAAAATATTTTGAAGATGGATGCGCCAAACGTAAATGTAATAGCTAAGGAGAGGCATACTTATAGATTGTAATCAGACCTTGAACACCCTGCTCTCGTCTGAAGGACTAAGAAGGCATTAATGTTAGTAGGTATCTTTAAATTCTCAAATTAGACAATTTTAGGAGCGGAGGGAAAAAGGATATAGACACCCTCATTGTATTATTGTAGAGGAGTGAAGAACATTACCAAAAAAAAAGAGCATACAGAGCTGGAACAGAGAAATTGTGTTTGAAAAACACCCATCTACAGAGATTTGAGTTAATAGATGAAGTCTTAATTCAGATTCATGGCGTTGTATTTGTTTCTTGTATGTGTATGTTGAATGGTATGTTCATGGTTTTACTCTTTCTGTTATACATTTTCTTTATATGCTGTGTATGAATGATTTCAGGATTATGTTTGAAGTCTGAGAGAGAAAGAGTTAGGAAATGATTTTCAATTGTTTCTTTGTCTGAGCAAGAGTTCCTGCAAGGAGTGCAGTTGAATTGTCCACAAGGAGTGCATTGACAAAAGGGTTCATAGGTTTTGTCTCTGAAAGCTTAGATAGGTTAGCTTTTGTTCTCATTTCCTCAAAGGTGCAGTTAGGCACAGGAGCCATGCAAAGTGTGCGCAAGCTGAGTGAATATTCTGGGGTTTGTAACCTGAATAAATTGTTGAGAGACTGCTGCTGCAGGCAGTGCACAGAGTCAAAATAAGTTCAACACTTGAAAGTGTTTGAAGATCTGCCGCAAGGAGTGCCAGCAGGAGTTTTTCTGAAACTGACTTGAAGTCGTGGAAAACCTCAGAAGGGTTCAAACCTTCGAAGTCGTTGAAGGGAAGAAAAATGTTAAGTGCCATGAAGAATTGAAAGGAGGTGTAGTGACATCATGCTGCAGGAGGACAAGTTCCACACAGAGAAACATTTTATTTAAATTTCATGGAGGTTCTCGAGGGAAGAGACGAACGGTTGAAATTCTCCATAGAGAATTTGCAAAGTCCCACCAGCCATTTGATCTGACAGAGAAGAAAGGGGGTTATGATGGTTTCCCCAGTTTCAAGCTCAGGAGATTGTGAGTCGTCAGCCCTCACTTAGATACCTGTCAGTCGTAGGATCTGACAGGAGTTGCACAGGGTTTAAACCCTTGCAAGCAGAGTGAAAGTCCCGAAAGGCGTCGAGATATTGGGACTTTGGAATTCGGGATATCGGAAGTCTCAAGGGCAGGAGATCGGGTCACTCCACGATGAAAACCATGAAAAAGATATGAGTCGTCCATCAGTTGGGACATGTGGCAGAAATCCTTGAGTTTGGGGAAAATCAAAATAGAAAATCCCATCGGCTTATCGGGGTTCAACGTTTCACGAATCCTAAAGATAAGAAGCACACACATTTCGTAAACGCGAATTCTGAAATCCCGACAAGGTGGAAAGCTCCATTGTGGGGCCAGCTAACATCATCTCATCATATAAGAGGTCAATAATCAGAACTTCAGGAGTTCCGAGGGAAAGAACCCATAGGCATTTGATTTCTCGAAATCGCGAAGCAACAAGGACAGTCCATCTTGAGGGGATGTGTTGCAACAATCTAGGGTTTTAGAAAAAAATCTTGAAAGGCAAGGGCATTTTGGCACTTCAAAAATCAGCACTTCAGGAGTCAAGAGACCAAGAGGTCGGGCGCTTGAGTCGTGAAACCCCGAAAGAGACTGCTGTCATATAAGGGGAGGTCATGTGGACCGAAGGTATAGTGCAGGGGGCTAACTGAAGTTAAAGCCGCTTCGGCAAATCGGCATATTGGAGATCAGGGGATCAAGAAGATTGAGGTTCTCAACCACAGGAATTAGGAAACCCCAAAACCCAAAATTTTTATTGTTGAGAGATCAGGTATGCACAGAAGCCGTGATAGGGGAAAAGGAAGGACCTATGAATCGAGATTTTAACAAAGATTCTAGTGTGGAATCAAAAGATCCACTTCGGCTCGAAGGTGAAATTAGAATGATCCGTTAAGACCGGGAGGTCAATGTAGAGACTGTGGCCGAGGCAGGGGCATAGTCGGCGTCAATCCTCCACTATACTATAGTGTTGGGTTGATCGAGATTTAGGGTTATGTGTTGTTCGACGAAGTACCCGTTTTGTAGGGAGAAAAGTAGGTTCTATATTTGGTTTCTTGAGAGTGAGAGGGCCATTGGGTGGAGTTGGAACAAGAGGATCTTCTGATGGAGGATTCCCATCCTAAGAGTCATAATTTTTAGTTCTAGTGGATAACGTCATGGATTTAACCATCAAGATATTGGCGGTTGGGGAATCAGGGTTGCCCCCAAGTGGGGGTGGTTGTGTTTGCACAACTAGTTGTTGTTGCTGGGGGGAAAGGGGTTTGTTAACACTACACATGTAGAAGAGGATGGGCCCCATTTGATATATTGATGGATTTCAGCGAGATGAGGACAATCTTTGGTGAAATGATCCTCTTTACAAATCATGTAGGGATATTTGTCCTTTCTTTTAGGTTTACCCTCAACATTGTTTTTTTGTGTCTTGCGGTCCAACTGCTCATAAGACTTTTTCTTTTTCTTATTATTGTCACCCTTATTTTTTCCTCTGGATGGCTGTGAGTTTTTGGGTGCAGTGGATTGCACCGAATTAACCTCAAAGGTTTGGGAAAGGGGCTTTGTTGGAGTGCGTGTGTGGACAGATGAACTCAGATTGGTAGCTTTATTTAATGTCTTGTATTTCCTAGTCATCTGACTAGATGAATTAGTAGAAGCATGATCGATCATACCATCAACATGGGGTCTAGGTGATGGTTTGGTTGGGTCATTTGATGGCCAAGGAGCATGGGCAATCAAGTTGTATAATGTGTCAGACTAAGAATATACTAAATCTAGATATTGGGCATGAGATATCGCATGTTCCTCTATAATGACACCTCCCATGTCGACATATCGAGCGATAGGTGGAAAAAGAGACTTGGTAACCAATCAACTAATAGTTGGTCCTGGATTGTGGCTTTGATTAGTCATCGTCGATGTCTCTACTCATGAATGTGATCAGATATATGGGTGGAGGTTGATTGGCATAACGATATTAAAATCTCAGTATCGGTTTCCTATCTAATCAGTAATTGAAATTGTGTCAATAATTCCATAACAAGGGAATTAAGTTCGTTAAAGGAGTTCTACAGTAGTTCAATATACCATTTGGCTACAGATCCTGTAAGAGTTCATTGGAAAAGTCGTAATCAGATGAAATCATCCGTCAAGGAGTTCGAAGAACACCATAGGTAGAAATTCATCATGAGATTGTGTAGATATTCTCTAGGCTTTCCATCAAACTTGGGAATATCGGAAGGGAGTTTGGTAGGAATGGGGGGCTAGAAAGGGGAATGTCATATGAAATCATTAGTCAGCCTTGAAAGATCAGGAAAATCTAAAGTTGACAAAAACATAAGTTGTTTCTTGACCTATGGAGGTGGATTATGTGGTCCTCCATATGGGTGTTGTTATGGAGGTCCTCCTTTATAAGGTGGTCTACTAGGGGGTCCTCCACCATAGGGTGGTCCTCCTCCATAATTTGGTCCCCTAGGAGGTCCGCCTCCGACGGGGCTCCTTTGGGAGCTACTCCTCCATAGTGAGGTCCTCCACAATATGGTGGTCCTTCAAGAGATCTGCCTCCATAGGGCGGTCCCCCCCCACCATTAGATGGTACGCTAGAGGTCTACTAGGAGGTTTTCCACCATAGGGTGGGCCTCCAGGGAGTTCTTCTAGTTGTGGAGGTTGATTCCACACCGTATTATCTATTCCTAGGTATGGGTGGCCATATAGTAGGCTAGTGGTAGAGGGAATAGTCTGGCCCCATGATAGGTGTTGTCCGGTAGTTGGGGGTTTCCCCCCAAGTTGATTTGTGCCCCCAAAGTGAATATGGCCTTGAAACTGAGGGTTTCCCCCACTGGGTGGTTTACCCCAACCAAATAAAGGTTGGATCCCAATAGTAGGAAATTCCCATGTTAAAAAGGATCTGAAAGTCAAGGGTTGACCCTCGATAAGATGTTGGTTGGACATTTGTCTTCGGTACAGGCATTGTCCCCCAGTGAAAGGTTGGCTCATGGATATTTGTTGGCCAAAACCCATTAGTTTTCTTCCTTAGGGAGGTAATCCTCCCAATGAAGGTTGATGTGCAAAGAGGTTGGGATTTCCTCCTAAGAACAATGGGGTAAAAAAATGATTCCCCCCAGTGGGGGGTGTAGAAGGTTTTGTTCTTGAAGGTGGTGGTACAATGGTGGGGAAAACTTATGACACAAATGTCATTGTTGATGTTTAGGTTGTGGAGAAATTTGGCTAAGCTGGTTGTGGAATAGAGTAAATGGGGGAGGAATGGAGAAAAAAAGTTTGGAATATATGGGAGATACTAGATATGGGGGGGTGAGGGGTGTGTGAAGAAGCATGTCATTGATCTGGTTTTAAGAGTTTGAAAGCAGAGTCTATGATTGTATCTACTTTAGTGAAGATATCATGGGATTGTTCAGGGGTTCGCATAAGGTCATATGGACCCAAAACCCTTGGTGGTGTGATGTAACCATCTGATAAATCGATCTGTTGGGTTTCCATGTTCACTACATCTTCACATGGTACAATGGGTAGATTCTAGTAATCGGTACCAAGTTTAGGTTCTCCGACAGAGTTTACCTGAAGAAGGAGGGGACAAAAAAAGTCAGTCAAGGGTGGATTTGCAGGGAGTACAAAACCCTCTCAAAATTTATCTCCTTCTAGGTGTTCAAGCAAGGGGGTAACAAGACTTCTGGCCTCGGAGTGGTTTTCCTCACGAAGGTGATATTTCAGGAGAGTTGGGAGGTAAAAGTTAGTAATGTAGTGGAGGAAAACCTAGAATCCTCTGATACCTACACAAGTTTTGATCAGTCAAGATTGATATATGACAATTACAATTCTAAGGCCGACTAAAAAAAAGAAGCAAGACGGGCTAGAAAATCTAGAAATCAGACAAACAAACCAAATCTTCTCGCCATGAGATCACTAGATTGTGATGAAATCCAACATCATGAGAAAATGTGAGAAGGGCCAGGGATAAGTGGGTGTATTAGTTACGTTGGGGACCTTCTTAACATACTTACACCTTGGTGCAAGCTTCCCGACAGTCTATCCATGGGTTGTCCTCCAAGGATCATGAGTGAGTTTGAGCAACGTATGATCCAGGTACAATGAAGACTCCCCTTCGTTGTCACCTTGTGTAATATCCCTAAAGATTATTTCATCTAAGGTCACCAAATCATAGTCAACCTCTGAGTGGGCACAGTCAATAGTCAGGTCCGACAGTATGGGAAGGATATCAAGTTCGAAATTCCTGAAGAGGATTGAAAACAAGAGGACCGAAAAAACCTTTAGAGGACCCGAACAGATTCAATATTTACAAAGTTCTGAGACCAAATGGAAACAACTGATTCTCATGAAGAATCCCCAATATACTATCATTCCACTACATTTGGTTAAGCCTTGGAGGGGTACTCTCCATTGCCCAACCGCACGTGACCTCATGTGTAACCCTTGTGTGAGAGGGGGATACTGACTATGCCGATATGAAAGTTCTATTTAAGCACTCTTTAATATTCTATGGTTCTTTTTCTTGGTCTTGGACAATTTACTCACTTATCTTAGTCCGAAGACCCTATACATAGACTATTTTTAGTGTTCTTAGAAAAGAAAAAGTCTAGTTAATTTTATTAATGCATGTTCATTTTTAAGGTTGTTCTTTAGTCAAAAGGTTGTGTGGAAGTGAAACTTATGATGTGAAAAGACTCAGCTGCAAAAGGATGCAAAGGGATGAAATTTGAACAATTTTCCTTTCGATGAATCCTATTTATGAGAGGGAGAAGAGTATCTTGATTTTTTATTTTTATAAAAGAAAACACCCTAATGCATATCGATTTCTATGTATTCTTGCAAATAAGATAAAAGGACAATTTTTTCAACAAAACTCACCAAATGATTTACGAAATTCCCAACCAAGCATAAATTATTTCAATGACATTTTAAAGCATTCTGAATGAAATGTTTTTTGTTTCTTTTATTTTTTCAAATTTCATGAAAATGGAAAAAAATTATCTTCTTCAACGCTTGCTTTCAATTGACCAAGTTTGGAAATGAATGCAAAATATGGAAGAAAAAAAAACCAAGCATGCAAATTTAAAGCACACCAAAATATTTTAAGTCTAAACAACAGTTTGAAAAGTTATCAAATGATTTGGGAAACGAGAAATGTTCAAAACTAATGAAAGAGAGACTTATATTATAAAATGGTAGACATTGCAAGAAAAATCTTCCTAGGAAGCTATAAATAACCTTCTATTGGACTGAAAGGATTAAATTAGGTGATGTTTTTTGTACCTATCAATCACATAAGATGGCCACAAAAGAAAGATAATTTCATAAATTTCAAAAAAAAAATATTGACGCAAAATCAAAGAGGCCGTATTAATATAGGTTTGGAGTGTTGAAGGAAACTAGTGTAAAAGGGTTTGGCTAATTTTTTTGAAGGATAACTCTTCAAAAAACAGGTTTAAGGGGTTGTTCACTCCCTTTAGAGGGAGAAAGTGCAACCAGTTTGTGACCCGACATGAGACATAGTGCGACCGAAGAGTGTGGTCGCTCCTGGTAGGCTTGGGAACATATATGGTCACTGGTACAAAGTCGAGAAACCGCGACTAGGAAAGCTTTGGTTGCTCTGTGTGGATGGGGAAGTCATGACCAAATCAAAGAACAAAGAAAAAATTATATTTGAGATGAGATCTATCAGATCCAAGATAGTTGTTTCTTCAACTGAACTTGGGAAATGGCATAACAAATTCTGGGAATTAGATTAGGACATTTTAATGGGTAAAAATATCATAAAGAAATCATGTAAAGAAGGAAGAAAAACACATGAGAGGCAATCTCCCCAATATGGTCGCTAGTTTGTTGTAGGGATTTTATACCCTGTAGGAGCTGAGATCCCTTAGGTTCTTCCTATATCTAAGACATGAAGAAAGATATGAGCAAAGGATTCTTCTAAACTTGTTAATATGTCATGATCCACAAATATATCAATTCTCTACCAATGAACATACAAACTTACATGAAGAATCATTTAGAATGAGACATCCAACATATCTTCTATTAATCAAGTAAGAAATACTACAACTTACAGGCCTAAAATAAAGACATATTTTTCTTGCAAGCTCCTTTCCCATGCCTTGCCACCAAAATGCCAGAGTAACTTTGCTAGTCCTTTCTGTCCTTTCCCATGGAAATTGATTGGTTCTTATATGGATTTAGAGATAAGGCTATATGGTTAATAGGATAAGATACTCATGATTATAGTGGAATCTTTCTTGAGACTAAACCTCGAGAAATCAGAGTGAGGTCTCATCCATCACAACCAATTCCAAAAAAAGGGAGCTTCTAGGCTTGGTCACGACCTAAGTACACAAACAGAGCGACCTGGTCGTGACTTGGAAATCCAGAAAGGGTGAACAACCCCTTTGGTCAGAGACTTGAGGAATGACAAGGGAGACCAAAGGGAGATTAAGATGGAAACTCAATGGAAAGATGATGAAAGATGAGTGAATTGTGTAGGTGACCTCTAGGAGATGATGTCTCAGTGGTTCGGGGGTTAATAATGCTATGATATTGGCCTTGAAATCATGTCTACCAATTTATTAGTGATTCCCTTCTTATTCTTGATAACTAGATGAAATATTTTCAAATACCCCATCCACAAGCAATGTTTAGTTTGTTGAATCTTACTATGGTCCTGTAAATACTATGGTGGTTGGTGATCTTTGTGGATATTGGTTTCCTTTCCCATTATATGGTTCTTCCATTTCTTAATATATTGAACCATGGCATAGAGTTCCTTATCATAGGTAGGGTAGTTTAAGATTCCCCGATGAAACATTTCAGAATGATAGCATATCGTCTTACCTCATCGCATGAAAACTTCTACTGTAACATACCCAATCACATATGTCTCCACTTCAAAATAATTCTACAAGTTAGGAAATGTGAGAACTAGTGCTTGATTAATGTTTCATTTTAGATTGTCAAAAACTTTCTATTGATTCTTTCCCCACTACAAAATTCTACTCCTTGTTGTTATGGCATGGAGTGGTGCAACTATCATTGAAAAGGATGTTATGAACTTCCATAGATAAGTTTTTCCCCAATAATTATCCTAACTTCAGTGACACTAGTAGGAACTAGCCATTTTGTGATGGCCTCCATATTTGCAAGATCTATCTTGATCTCCTCTCCACTGATCACATACCCCAAACACATCAATCACTACTAAGTAAACTCACATTTCTTGAGGTTAGCTAGCAGCTGGTGCATTTTTAGAGTCTATATAACGTACATGAGATGTGATATGTTCTCCTCCTAAGTAGAGCTCTAAATAAATATATCATCCAAATACACTATAAAAAATGAATCTAAAGATTGGCACAATACATCATTCATCAATCTCATAAATGTAGCTGGTGCACTACATAAACCTAATGGCATGACCAACCATTTATAAAATCCTTTCCTTTTCTTGAAGGTGGTCTTCTAGTTTTCTTCTTCTTTGACACATACTTGGTGGTACCCTTATTTGAGATACAACTTAGTGAAGTACTTGGCATGCTACAACTGGTCTAACAAATCATCGATCCTAAGAAAATGGTCTTGGTTATTGAGTGTAATATTGTTCAAATATATATAGTCGATACACATCCACCAACTCCAATCCTTCTTTGGTACTATGATAGTAGGCGACCCATAAGTTGAGTTGATTGGTGGAATCACTCCTTGCTCTGGCAACTACTACAACTATCTCTTCACTTCATCTACTTCTATAATAGACTATCTCTACAACTCAATATTGGGTAATGGGGATTCAAGATTTTTTTTGATCTTGTGCTCCACATACTTCTTAGGTGGCATCTATTTAGGATCCTGGGACACTCCTGTATATTCCTATAGAAACTCCTCCAAATGATGTTTTTTATTTTTATTACATTTGTCCAGGGATGCCTTTTCTCTTATTGATTCATCACCCAAATGATTCTCTCATAAGAAAAGAAAAACCTACTTATTACATGAACTATTGAAATTTTTGTTTTGGTTGGTAGTTATTAGTGAGATATTCTATTTGCGTGGCATCCACTCATACCATGGTGGCCAACAAAGTAGGTCAACTTGCGAGAGACATAACTTTCACATATGAGCACAGATTGAGGTGATTCTTGAACTGTGGGAAGTTCATTGATGTGTAAAAGATTTTCAATGGTGGTGTAATAATTTTTTGACCAAAAAAATTTGTTTAATAATTCAGAATGGTTTTGGAATATTTTGGAACCAATTTTCCAAGCTGGAACTTACCGCTAAAATGGCCCTCCAAGCCAATTTATCAAATTTCTTCCACCCAAAAAGTACTAAGATATATGAAAAATTATATGATGATCCAATCCATATTATTATCTCCATAAAAAACACCTACAACCCATATATATTCTCAGGATATAGCGCCATGAATGTGTCCTCGAACCACCATATGGAACCTTTGTAGGGAATCTTTAGCCTACTAGAAGGACATGAGAACCATGATTAGATCATAATATATTAGGCCCTAAATAAGAATGTGTCTTGGCCCCATGTCAATATTTCCTCTTAGGGCCATTGTGTAGGATCTTTCGCCTCTGAGTGGGATACATGCAACATGAGTAGGTTTTGTGTAGTGGAAATGAGTCTAAAGTCCTAAAGATGGTTTGGGGGTGGGGGGGTGGTGGAGAAGGATATTAATACATAAATTAACCTCCTCAAATAAATCCCCATGGATAGGGTATGGAAATACTTGGGACTTATTCCATAAATATATATTCCCAATCTTGATTTCCATGAACAACACATACAAACGAAAACATAGACCCCTTGAGGGGGTCTTTGGTACTAAAGTTAGATATGGACACCATTAACAGGTTTTGTGCACCATGTATGGGTTGTGTGGAATTTATTTTGTTCAAGAAAGAAGAAAAAGTTCCTTGGATTATTTTTTAATCCTCACAGGATCGAGAGCCTTGAACTATTCCTCAAAATAACAAATGAGTTCTTTGTTGGTTTTCAAGTGGGATATGAATTCCATGAACATGTTTTATGCATTGTAAATGGTCCTTAAGGCTTCAAATTGGTAAAAGTAAGAAACAAGGGTATTAAGCCGCATTTGGATCTTCTTGATCTCAAGCACCATACCTAGAAACTATGACACAATCCCTCACTAGGTGGTCTTTGGAATGGTAGTTGGATATGTGCACCATTATGATGTTTTAAATACTATGAATGGGTATTAGGTATTTTACCATGGTCAGGAGAGCGAAAAAACAACCTCATTTCCTTTACCATGGTCAGAGGAAGGAAAAAATAACCTTAGGCCCTAAACATGGCTACTCGGGATCAAGTGTCATGAATGCATCACTGAACCACCACACAATATACTTGTATATTATATTTGGATTAATATAGGGATATGGGCTCCATAAATAGGTTTTAAGCACTAGAAATGTGTATCAATATATATCCAACATCATGGGAGTAAAACAAGGCCCTTAGGTCTCGAACAAAGATTCCTAAAATCAAGTTCAATGGAAAAAAAAATGGAAACACACCTCTCTAGGGTATATTTGGTATTCAAGTTAGATATTATGCCATTAGGAGGTTGTATGCACCATGGATGGGTCATAGGGACTTAAGAATAATAAATGAATGGAAACAAATGGCTTAGGATCTTGTTGAAGCTTCTGAGCTTATGATCCTTGAACAATTCCTCAAACTAACACAAGAAAAATTTATAGGGGGTCTTTTACCTCCATGTCAGATATGGGTTCCATGCATTGGAAACATGTCTCAAATCATAAAAACGTTTAGTGGGGAA